>LGRX02001025.1:0-24880 GCA_001247695.2 Cymbomonas tetramitiformis | reverse complement strand
GGGGGCGCCGGCCGGGCGCATGGAACTGTGCGTTGGGGCGCGCTTGCCGGGCGCGCTTGCCGGGCGCATGGAACTGAGTGGGGGGGCGCCTGCCGGGAGCATGGAACTGAGCTTGGGGCGCGCCTAGTCGGGCGTATGGAACTGAGTTGGGGGACGCGCCTGCCGGGCGCATGGAACTGAGTTGGGTGCGGCGCCTGCCGGGCGCATGGAACTGAGCTGGGGGCGCGCCTGCCGGGCGCATGTATCTGAGTTGCGGGGGGCGCCTGCCGGGCGCATAGATCTGAGCAAGGGGGCGCTACGGGCGCATGGAACTGAGCTTGGGGCGCGCCTAGTCGGGCGTATGGAGCTGAGTGTTGGGGGACGTGACGCCGGGCGCATAGAACCGAGTTGGGTGCGGCACCGCCGGGCGCGCGGATTCATTGGGGGGGCGCCTGCCGGGCGCATGGAATTGAGTCGGGGTGCGCTCGCCGGGCGCAAACCATGAACCGAGCTCGGGGCGCCGCCGGGCATGGAACTGAGGAGGGGCGGGCCTCGGGCGCATAAAAACTGAGTTGAGTGTGGCGCCTGCCGGCGCATGCAAGTGAGCTTGAAGCGTGACTGCCGGGGGCAAGGGAAACCGAAGTTGGGGGCGCTGGCGTAGCGGAATCAGCTCGGGGCGCGCTTGCCGGGCGCATGGAACCGCTTGCCGGGCGCATGGAACTGAGCTGGGGTTGCGCCTGCCGGGCGCATGGAACTGAAGATCTGGGGGCGCGCCTGTCGGGCGCATGGAACTGAGCTGGGTGGGGCGCCTAGTCGGGCGCATGGAACTGAGCAGGGGCGCACATGTCGGGCGCATGTGTGGTTTGGTGTGGTGTATGTGTGGTGAGCAGCAGGAGCGACTGGAGCAACAGAGCAAGCCGCGACATGACCAGCAAAGGCATCGAGGGAGCGTGGACATCGCCGTTGCTGTTAACCCACATGATCTGATTAGTAGTAGCCGACAAAAATTTTGTTGGCATAGGAATTAGCCACGAAGAAATGAAAAATTCATCCATGGTAGAACGTAGGTTGCAATCTTGCAAATGATTTATAGGGAGATGCGCTTAGGTTGGCAGGCGGCTATGTGAGTAAGGTATGTATATAAATGCAAATGTATGTGGGGCATGCATTATTTTGGGGTAGGATTGCTGGTGTTACACGTAAACACGTGTTTCAGAAATGTGACCGTGGTCAGGAGAGTGTGGGCAAGTCCCCGACAACACAAAGGTATCGGGTTGGCAGCCCACCATTTGTGTGGATCCTTCCTTGTGGCGGGCCATGGGCATTCCAAGCAAGGAGGCAACTTTCTTGATTCAATCCTTAGCCACACACCGTGGAAAGCAAGGGGGGTTGAGTAGCGGTGTTAAGCGGCAATTATAGGATGAATACCCTTCCAGAGGGTTGTCTACTTGGGAGGAAGGCCCGTCACTTGCCCGAGTACACTTAATAATGGATAAGATGAGTATAGGGTGGGGGAGGGATGGGGGGTGCATAACTTGCAATGAAGTGCCCTGAATTGAAAGTTCATGCCCTGGAATGCAAGTTCAGGGCCTGTAAATTGTAGGTCATGGCCTTAAATGATAGTTCAGGGCCTGAAAATTGAATTCTAGGGCCTGAAAATGAATTTTCAGGGCCTAGAATTCATTTTCAGGGCCTGAAAATGAGTTTTGAGCTGAAAATGAATTTTCAGGGCCTAGAATTCATTTTCAGGGCCTAGAATTCATTTTCAGGGCCTGAAAATGAATTTTCAGGGCCTGAATAAAGTTCAGTCCCGGTAGAAAAATACAGCCCCTGAATAAAATACAGCCCCTGAATAAAAATTCAGCCCCTGTAGAAAATACACATGCCGTAGAAAAGTGGCGCCCGAATCAAAGTTCGCCCAGAAAAATACAGGCCCTCGATATAAAAACAGCCCCCGTAGAAAATTCAGCCCATGTGGTAGAAAATACACTAATAAAGTTCATCGAAAATACAGGCCCCGAATGTTCAGCCCCGAGAAAATACAGGCCCTGAATAAAAGTTCAGCCCTGTAGAAAAATACAGGCCCTGAATAAAAGTTCAGCCCCTGAATAAAAGTTCGGCCCCTGTAGAAAATTACAGCCCCTGAATAAACGTTCAGCGCCTGAATAAAAGTTCACTGTCATCTGAGGCTGTTAAGGTAAAATCGCCGGGTATTACTGGTAAGGGTATTACCAGTAAATTGCCTGGTATCACCACGGCCCGGATTTTCTTTTACCATAGTGGCTTTACCATTGGTAAAATCCGGTGGTAATACCCCAATTTACCGGTATTACCCTGCCTGAGACGCATCGAACGGACGACACTCCATTCGGTACCGAATGCAGTTTCGGTCCGTTCGACGCCTACTGTTTTCCAACTTTCCAAGAACTCACGTCGGACGTGTACGCTGCATATCCATTGCCTCCGAATTTTAGAGTCCCACAACACAAGACACCGCTTTCTACTGGTACATTTTGACCCATCATTTCCAGTTAAGCAAGCATAGTCGTATATTTGAAAATTCGAAAATGCGCGCGCAACTCTTCAAGTATATTTCAGGTTTCGCCTGGTTCCAGGAACACTACTTATTCCGGTCAGCCGACAGAAGTTCAGTCATCAACAACGCTGAAGCAATTCTATTCTTGCAGCCACCCGTGCAGCTATGTCGTCACTCTCCCCTACTCGCGATGCATCTGAATCAGAACCCTCTTCGACCGCCCTCGTTGTATCTAGCGCGCCAGTCACTACCGAGGTGTTCGAATGGAATGGAGTTGCAGTTCCGAAAGAGATTTACGACGCTCTATGTGCGCCCTTTCGTGGCCAAGCTCCTGGTAGTGTTCATACATTTATTCTTCTGAGTTTATTTGAGGACACCGCGATCTACGAAAAACCTGCTCACGGTAGCCCTACTCTCGAAAATAATGTGAAGACTAAGCTGGTCTGCAAGTACGATGCGGCTATCAACAGCACCGTTGCCTACATGCGTATAAACACGCCGGGCAAGCTCTTACCGAAGCTGTTGAAAACTAAGGATGTGGCCTCTGAAGTCAAGCTGCAGCTTTGCGATCGCTGCCATGCGCAATGTGCAAAGGAATGGAAAGCAGGTTATGAAAAATACGCCCTCCACTGCGCCAGCTGTTCTCTAACTTGATATTAAGAATATATTCACTGCCTGAACATGGAATAATTTGATTTAATAATATCAATATCTGTGTATAACTCAACACGAAATCGTATCCTTACAGTTATATATGAGCACTGTAATATCTTAATTTGATGCCTGGTGGTGCATCTGTACAAAGCCGATGATGATATCTGGTACGTTTGTACATCACTGATGATGATATCTGGTACGTCTTTACATCATTGATGATGATATCTGGTATATCTGTGCGGAGCTGACGATAATAACTGGTACATCTATACATCATGTTCAACATTCAATAATTGAGCGGTATTATTGAGCGGTAATACTTTGGTAATATCAGCCTGTGTATTACCGGCAAATTACCTGGTAATACCAAAGCCGAAATCGTTTTACCTGGTAAAACAACAGCCGTATATGTCATCGCCCCGCCCAAGTCTTAGAAACATGGGCGCTCACTGGCATCGCCCCGCCCAAGTCTCAGAAAACATGGGCGGTCATTGTCATCGCCCCGCCCAAGTTCTAGGAAACATGGGCGGTCACTGTCATCACCCCGCCCAAGTTCTAGGAAACATAGATATACGAACATATTGGCATATCGAACGCATGATTCCGGTCACGTTTCACCCGAAACTGAAATTATTTTCTAGTGCGCCCGCGATACCGATAGGGTTATCAATAGGGAACTAACTTTTGATGTGCTCCGCCTTTGGGGGTGAAATTGCAACCAACATATGAGCTTATGTATACGAACATATTGGCATATCGAACGCATGCGTGATGCCGGTCACGTTTTAACACCCGAAATTGAAATTATTTTCTATGGCGCCCGCGATACCGATAGATAGGGTTATCATGTCACCGCGACATATTATCTCACCGCACTGAGAGTACGGAATATTTCTCATCTCCACTATCACATTAGCGTGACTCCGGAGTATTTATATTTCTCCACTCCGGAATATGTTTCATCTCCACTATCACATTCGCGTGACTCCGGAATATTTATATTTCTCCACTCCGGAATATTTCTCATCTCCACTATCACATTCGCGTGACTCCGGAATAAATAAATAAATAATAATAATAATAATAAAACATTTACGCTAGCAAAGGGGACAAAGTCCTGAGAGTGCAGTATCCCTGCAAAGCAGGCTAGTGAAAACACCAGGGGCTACTCCCTCTGCTACAGCGCGCCCACAAAAAAGGCTCAGCCCGCTTGTCAGCGGGGTGACATCTAGAGAAAAAGCTAAGTGCTAGGCAATAAAAAAACTCTAGAAGATGGAGAAGCAGCCATGGCCGGGTGAGTGGAGGGGTGGCTGAATCTGAGCGATGGGGAGGGAAGTCGAAGAATTAAGGGGGTTTTTAGAGACGTTGAGGAAGGTGGCCGGCTGGCGGGGGACAAAGGTGGAGGGGATGGGGGGCTCCCTTGAGTCTCGTTGGGGGCCGGGAGTTTACACTCCCAGCTCCCAACCCATCCTATATGCTATATTGCAAGTCTTTTGAAAATTATTGCAAGAGGGTTTGAAGGAAATCGTTTGACTGTTGAACGGCTTCTGTTTCTGTCATGGTTTCATTGCTTGAGATGTCAACTGTATGTGGGTCAGTGTTTAAGGTGGTAGCTGTGTTTGACATAAACACGTCTCGCCTGTTTTTTGTGTGTTGCCTGCAAATTCTTGAAAGTTTCTTGAGGATTGGTTTAATCTTACCACGGGGAACACCTATCGTGTTGAGAACAGTACCAAAAAGAGGAGGGAAGTATCCCATGAGTGTAAGAACTTTGGGCCATTTCACGGTGCTCATGAAGGGCTTGGAATTTGCATTGGCGATTGTCGTGTCGTAGTGGCCACCATAATAAGACTCATTATCACTCTGATGATAAGGAGGGTCTTGAGTGGGCCATGGACAGAGTGAAGAGGGAAGCACCGTGTCTCTTTCGTTCATAACTTCTTTCCAAATAGCAGGGCTAACTCCTGTGTATTCTAGCCTCTTCTTCGTGACTTTAGACTTGGGAAGGACGTTAAGGAACCATCTGGCAATCTTTTTCTGTGTAGACCTCCTCCGGAATATTTATACTATTTCTCCTACCATATCCTACCATGTTCATACCGGAACACCGCCCCCCCACCACCTCCCCGCGTGCCGCTCGAAAATAGTTTAATTAAAGGCTCATTGATCGTTTATGATCGCGAAAATTATCGTGAACCGTTTCTTGCTTGCACACCATTTTCGACTATTCCGAATTAGATGATGAAATTATTGAATAATGGGGGAAAGTCAAAACAAGTTTCTCGAGAAATGCGCGCGGGCTTGCTCCCCCACTAGCAGCGCGCGCGCGCGCCTGCGCCCCTCCGTTTTCCCTTAGTGAATCACATGTGATCGTCGGTCAAAATATCCATTACATATTGACTTCTAAATTCCCAATGCATTGAATGTATTTTCACTATTTAGCGAGTCAATGTGTAGTCAAATTCTAAAAACGTTGACTGTAAACTAACCAACATTCACATAATTTTGCTTGATTTTCACGTACTTGACTTTGCATTGACTAAATCGTTTCCCCCATAGTGACCCATGTTGGAACGGGTTAAGGTCAGCCGCTCCATGAGAGGTTGCCATAGAAGGTACCAGTGGCTGTGACTGTGGTGGCTGTCGCTGCTGCTGCTGCTGCTGTAACTGCTGCTGCTGCGTCTGCTGCTCCAGCTGTTGTTGTTGCACCCACTGTTGTTGCGGTTGCTAATGCACATACCACTGTTGCTGCTGCAACTGCTGGTGGAAAGGCGACGGATAGGTTCCGGTTGTATGGTGTGCCCCCAGAGTAAACGGCACTGGGGTCATCCCTTCAGTGAGGGCTGGCTGGGGTAGCACCCAACTGACGCCATTCCAGACAGCTTGAGTGAGCAGGTGTACCATCCGGTAACGTATAGGGTCGAGGTGCGGTGGTATAGGGTATGGAGGCACCTAATTATGGAACGGAGTAAGCAGAAGGTGGAAGGGTAGTGGTGATGGGCGGAAGGAGTGGGTATTGGCCATACACCATTGTTGACTCTGAGCTCGGATGCGACATTGTTCTAGTTCTCCTCGTCCTCTGTCTGGAGCTAAGGAGGGGAATTAGGTGAATATGGAGGGGAGGATGGTGGACCGGAGTCGGAGGGGCTAGCTGTGGGAAGATGGGGCTGGACAGACACGAGGAATATCCCGCATTGCTGTTAGGGGTTGGAGATGGAACTTGAAGGAAGTAAACTTCGAAGGTGGGGTTGTGATAAAGGTATAGCAGAGCGGGGTCTATGGCCATACAGAGTTTTTGCTGTTTTCTAAGTGGAATTTTGTTGGTAAGGACATTTGTTAAGGTCTGTGGAAGGGGTTTTGGGGGTCATAATTATGGGGTCTGAAAGGGAGGTTGTTGGTGGTGAAACATGCCAGGATATAGGTTGGGTGTTGTTGGAAGGTGGCTAAACGTGCTGAAAGTGCTCTTTTTGGCTGTTTTACCACTTTTAAGGCTCTATAACTAATTTCATGGCTGGAATGAGACTATCATAGACCCGGATATCGAAATATACTGCCCAAAATAGGTCGGATGTGGCCTCCTCGGAAGTTTCAACTTTACATCTTGCCAGGCATGCTTGGGTCGAAGTTCAGTTTTGAGCCCCCATACTTAAGGAACGTGTATACTGCTTTTTGTGATGTTTTGGAACGTTGTTGAGCTTCCTTCTTCGGGGGGAAAATGGTTTTTTAGACGTAAAATTTGCGCCCAAGTTCCCCAAAGTTCAGCTCTCCCCCCGCAGTATACCGTAAGTTATTGCCGGTCCGTGGGCGAGTTGCGCAGGGGCGGACTCGCAGCACACTAATACCAATTGTGCCGGGGCACTAGTCTATATACTCAGAAGCTGTTTTTGTTTGAACATGTAAAGGTACAATATTCTTTTTGTGTTATATCACTGAAATAGGGCCAGATTAATTAGGTGCAAACGTTCGTTACGATCTGAGTTGTGAGTTCTGAAGACCGTACACTTCTCAAGTGCTCCACTTAACTTTGTAACACGGGCAACACGGGCAACTCGGTCAACCGACCCGGCTACCCGATGTCATATCACGATGCACCGTTCGATTCTGACCCGAGCATATCTCGATTCATTCCATTTCTGATACGATGCAATACCTTCGATTCGGATGTCTCGTTGACAGGCAGACCCGGTGACGGCCATACCGTACTGTCATACTAATGTACTGTCATAATGTCATCCCCCGGACATCTGATACTCATTCTCACCGTAATCTTAAGCCCGACTTCAATGTCACCCTGCCAATCCCTGATTACCCTTGGTAACACACGTCGACTCAAGTGTACTGGCTTACGCCGTGCCTCCGGGAACAAAAAATGTGTTGGGAATGTGAATAATTTGTTATGGATGCATCGAGTTTGATGTAACTTAAATTTGTGCGAAAACGAACTTTGCGAAAAATAATTTGTGTGAAGTTTATCCCCGTTTTCGGAATGAATATTTGATAACATAAATTATTTTCGTAACAGTAATTACGACCAATCTGTGTGGCATGCAATAGTCGCAATCGTGTCACATCGATGACGATGAGCGTTCCTTGTCACGGTCGAGCGAGTGTCGAGCATGGACAAACCCTCGCGATTCAACCAAATCCCGATTTGTGGGTCCGGTGCGGGGCGCGGGCGTGCGCTGTTGCGTTGCGCGTTGATTGGTCGATAGAGGTGGTTGCGCTCTCGAGAACTTTCGAACGCAACAGGAATTTTGAACTTATGATTTGAACAGCAAACCTCGCATTCATTTCACCAAACATCACAGACTGGCGGCGCCTCTGTACCGCACTGTTTTTTTCCTGCATCGTTTTCTCGGTTCACTTCCGTCAGTTCTTTTTTTGTGGAACCCCGTCTTTTTTGTCGCATGGTAGTTTTTTTTTGTCGCATCGCAGAAATATTCGATTATATTAACGACGCTTCGCAGCTTTTTCAAAAATATGCTGTTTTTCATTTCGTTCCCCGAGGAGCGAAACAGGTTTCCTGGAAAAAAGTGGCTCCCCCACACGCCACACAGCCTGGGATGTCCCTCGAAATGTAGGGCATGGACATTTTCGAAATTGTTTCTGCATATCTCATCTGTCCTACCTTGATTTTATCGACCGTGTCGCGTGTAACCGGCCAATCGATGATGCGATAGTGTCTGATTCATACCTTGAACATGGGTCGTAAGCAGAATACCGAATTACTAGTTTTGCAGTGAAAATGCTCAACGTGACGATGTCACCCGTCCTGCCTTGATTTTCTCGACCGTGTCGCGCGTAAGCGGCGAATCAGTGATGCGATAGCATCTGATGGATGCCACGAATATGTGCCAAAGGTGTGCGTCTTGGGCGAAAGCTCCCGCGTTTAATCTAACGGTTTTACCGATCTAGCAGTCCTACATATGATTCTGATCGACCGACCGTGCGTAACCGACAATGAGAGACACGTTTAACATCCGAATTATACCACGAAGATATGCTGAATTTCCAATCACGAATTTGTCGCAAAACTTCTCAGTGTGAAGATGTCAGCAGTCCTACATACAACATATGATTGTATCGACCGAGAGTGGGTAACCGACGATGAGAGACACGCTTAACATCCGAATTGTACCACGAAGATATGCTGAATTTCCAATCACGAATTTGTCGCAAAACTTCTCAGGTGAAGATGCCAGCAGCAGATAGATACAACACAGGATTGTACCGACCGAGAGTGGGTAACCGACATTGAGAGACACGCTTAACGTCCGAATTATACCACGAAGATATGCGGAATTTCCAATCACGAATTTGTCGCAAAACTTCTCTGTTCGAACCTCTTATATAATAGACATCTGTCCTGAGAACTCATTTACTCCTTTGTCGGCGTTTTCGTTTGTCGGCGCAACGTTTTCATTGTTTTCAGCCCTGCAGCCCTCTGAATTTGTTCTGATAGACTAACTGTTTTCACAAAGAAATTCGTATACCGATGGTGTGTGTTTGCGGAAAACCTGACAGGAGAGGTTAATATCCCTTTGTCTCACATCATGTTGTCATGTGTTTTAATTCTAACTTTTCTGGAAAGTCGCGTTTCGGTTGGTTTGCAGGATGCCAGGTTTCCCGCACTAAGTGCTTCTTCCACTGCTGTCAATGCCTGCGCAGACCTTTACCCAACAATTCTACTGAACATCGCTTCCTTTTTTCAAGATTCCTATTTTACGCTTTACTTTTTTTTCAGATGCGCCAGCAACTTGTTTTTCTCCTGCATTCTTACACTGCTGCCAATTACCGCGTAGACCTTTCCCTTACGTTTCTGCTAAGCATCGCTTCGATTTTTTCAGGGTTCCTATCTTACGCTTTGCTCTTTTCAGTTATGCCAGCAGCTTGTTTTTCTCTTGCACTTGTCAATCATGGCACGCACGGAAACGTAACGTGTACAGACAGGCTTTGTGCGTACGGATCCGCTTGGTGCCCGCTGTTCCGTGCTCGCTCATGTTTTCCGCTTTTCCCGCAATGCTTTGGTTGCACTGTATTTTGTGAACGTTCACCCTAGGGCGTAGTACGGACATTATTTGTCCGTCTGTTGGGTTCGATCCCCAACGTCCTGACTGACTTCGTGTTTGTTGCGATGCAGTGGAACCGGAACGCTTATCTAGGGGGCATACTTTTGCCAGACCTGTTGAGAAGTTTCTCTTCTTGCTTGCAAACGTGCCAACCCGTGAATTGGCGAATTTGAGTATAGTATAGAATGTAATAAGTTTGGTATGCAAATTCCTGTGTGCTTACTTCGTCATGCTCCTGCTTTCATGTTAACCTTGAGTATTTAGACTCGTGTGCCATATTACTAACATGTGCGTTGTTGCACCATGCGTGCTTGCGTGCCATAATGTGAAGTCGCACCATTAGTTATTCTATCACGGACTAATAATAGTTTTCAGGGTATTTGATATTCTCGTTGTTAGTCAGCTGAGTATTTCTGCATAGTTATTTAGTCTTATGGGCCACCTGTCAGGATTTTGTAATTAGCTAATCGTCTCAGATTTCAGTGTGAACTAATTGCTTCTCTGAAAATTTTCAAAATAAAGTTTTGCGACAAACATGAGCTCTGAAATCATTTTTGTCGCAGCTGCGACAAAATCGACCACCGAGGTCATTTTTGTCGCAGACCAAATTATATTTTTTGTCGCATCGTGCGACAAAAGTGATCGACCATGCGACAAAATTGATCTGCTACCCTCTTTTTTATTTTTTTCACTGTTTTAAACCGTGTTATCTTGTTCTCGCAGGAAAACCGCATGATTGTCAACATATTGTCTAACTTTGTTTGCTCGGCATACTCTTTCGCACCACGCGCCAGGATTGTTTTGTTCCCCTGACCGTGTATTCCGATTTCCTCATTCGGCGGCTCCAGCGGCACGTTTTAAGGGTTTGAATCCTGCACAGGAAGCTTGCTACATTGCCTACGCGCATTCCACCATTGAAATCATTTGCCTACGCGCATTCCACATTAAAATCATTTGCCTACGCGCATTCCACCATATATGGCATTTGCCTACGCGCATTCTACCGTATATGGCATTTGCCTACGAGCACTGCAAATATATTCCTATATATCATATGCCTGTACGAAGAAATGTAAGTATTAACTGCTTGTTAGTTTATTGCTAGTTGTTATTTGTGCAATAGTGTGATTTCTTCATATCAAAATCTTGACAAGTTCCGCTCAAAGCAAAGCATAGCCAAAGGCTTTTAATTTCTTTCAGTGGTAACACAATCATAAAACGATTTTTCTAGACGTTGCGTACATCGATTTCTAGATTATTTTATCATCAAGTTATCAAAATTTGCAAATTAGAGGACTCCTGCATTAAGCAATAGCAAAATACTTCTTTTAGGGTAATAGGGTGATACAAATCTCATACCGTACCAAACAGACAGTATACGTATAAACGCACTGGTCATCGGCCTTTTTGTACACACCTCTTTATCCTACTTGCTTCAAAAAGCCCTTATCTAAAGTGAATTAAATCGTTCCCTTCATCCCAAAGCCATGCCGGCGATTCAATTATATAGAAGAATGGTCATGTTGAGGACGTCAAGCTAATAAGCATGCCAAGATCTAGGCGGAAAGTGCAAGTCGCATCATGATATATGGCAGTGGAAAGAACACTTGGTCTACTTGGTGTGCGCTCGACGTGAGGAAATCAAGGACTAAATCAACAAACATGTATACACCATTTCTCTCCAAAATCCTTTCTACCTGCAGCTACATCCTTGGGTGAGGCTGTATACATGTTCATTTTTTTAAACAAACATTACTCTCAACTCTTTCATCCGAAATAGGTTCTAGGTAGCAAAACATAAGCTCAAAAGTATATGTCTAGTTGCAGCAACATCAATCTACAGCTCTATGGCAGTCATTTGTGCACACACATCATTACTTCACGTCTCGCCCATAAATTAATTGTGATCATGTAATCCGTTTCAGGCTGCGACAGACTCACTCACCACTTCCTGCTTCACCACCACCGGAAGCTTATAGAAATATGTGCCATACAGATGGTCAAACAGTGGGAAAACAATATTGTAATTGCAAAGATGGCCGCGCATGACATGATGTGCTGTGTGGTTGCGCTCAACCCATTTCACAAAAAAGTTGTTCCTGGGATATTCCTTAAGAGCGGGAAGGCCCCCCTGTCACCAATCCCACAACCATTGCCCGTATGAGTCATCATGGAAAAGAAAAGCACCAGGGAAGGCTTCTGCAGTGCGCAGGCAAGTCCTTATCAAGAAAAGTCAAGAACTTGCCTCCAGCTCAGCATCTTGGAGGAGGAGGAGGAAGTGAAATGCAGAATACAGAACATAAAGCTAAGACAGCAAGAAGTCAAGCAGGAGGCCACATATGGCTACAGGGGCAGCAAAGGAGCCAGGCCCTGGACGTGCTCCGTGTGATTACCAAGCGAAGGAGGAATTATCCTGGGTTGCGCATCGGCCACACAAGGCTACACCACAAGCAGGTACAAGTAAGAAAGGGTTTAAAGGAATTCAGCAGCACATCTCCTGCTCACGACGACCAAAAGACTCGGAGAAATGCGAAAGAGTTTTTCGGCAGCTTAACGAGCACGTTTCAAGTACTTGCTGTCACTGCACGCAAAGAGAGGCGACACCTCACAACGACACTTGAGCTACCCAGGGGGGGCTGAGAGAGCTGCGCGCGGGGGCTGGGGGGTCGGTGTCACCGCACCCTGATGTCAATGGACAAGTTGTGGCAGCCGGCGTGCATTGTGTTCCACATAGTGCCGTGCGTCAGTGCTAGGCCAACCGACACGAGTGCAGCACCCCACATCGGAGCTCCCATGTTGAAAACGTAGTTAATTGCCGAAAGCAAGACTGCGGATATCACGCTTGCGTAGGCAGTCACTCTGTAGTGAAAATATACCGCGTGCTCATCGAAGCCGTCCTGTTGCAGAATCGCAGCTACAGCTAAGCATGCGTGCACTTGACGCCGCAGCTGTCGAGGTCTATATACCAGGCTCTGAATCTACGAACGGATCCCATAACTTTATAGAGGGAGGCACCACCTCCAACAATATATTGTGGGTGCAGGGCGCCTCCCGAGTCGTATAGGTTGATTTCCTGGACCATATATAGCTTGGCAAGGGGCAGATAGCTTAACACCTCTAAGGATACGAGGCACTTCGGTATCAGTATGGGACTGGAGAAAAGTGAGACGCCATCCGGAAGGATACACAAGCACCAACCACCTAAACATCGTGAAAACAAAGACGCAAAGTCTTTGAACGGGCCTTGAAGGTTGAGAAGTTCAGGCTGCCAGCAAGGGTTTACAGTGCGTGAAGCGACCACCGCATTCCCTTGACCACTCCGCCACGTGCGCAGATAGGTCTCAGCGATACCAAAAGTTACGGGTCATGTGCCTTGATCAGGGTGGGCGATAAAAGTGATGAGAATAAAGCCGAGAGGACGGACCAGAAAAAGACCCCGAGAGCTCAGTTGTGACAACCCAAAACACCGCTAACATTACATGTGCACATACTGAGGGCAGTGACAAGGTAGATTCGAAAAATAGCGGGGAGCTTTACCCGCAGCGACATGTCCGAAGCCGTATCAATGTGATGGATGAAGTGAAGCTTGCAGTGGTGGTTAAAGTACTTTCGGAAGACCGATTTCGCAGGTGCATGCATCGCATTTCTGTGATAATAAAACTCAGTAGCTGACCACAGGATATATGCCACCGCGAACAGGCGCAGCAAAGGAAACGCCTGAGTGGTGACAGCCGTGAACAAAGTAGCTAAGAGGCCCATCCAAGTAGCCACCCGACCCGCCACTCCAAGGCGGGCATGCGTGGTTGTATCCACAATGCGCTCCTCCCTCGCGTGATTCTCATTATCATGCCCCGCCTGCACGCGCATGATTCGAGGGGTTAGCGATCTGCCTGAATAAGCTAATACTTGGTGCGAAACACTTCGTGGGAAACAAGCATTGCAAAGATCTGGTTGCAAGAGTACAAGATTCTGGCTACCTCTTCTTTCCGCCACTCTCTTAGCCCCAAGTTGGTGAGATCCCCAGGGGATGAAGAGGCGCCGAGCACACGCGTCTGTTGAAGATGGCGACAGCTACTTCCACTTACAGGTTTCGGCGCTAACTTATTGTATGACAACCAGGACTTATATAACCTCTTCTCACCCCTGAGAGAATATTGGGGTGTAGGCACGACGCAATATGAGCTTTTTACTACAGGTTTGCATATCGCCCGGAGGTTGGTTGAGAAACGAAGCACCATGTTGACGGAGGTCGCCTTCGACGCAAGTTCCACGTTCTAACCCCAACAAGCTATCGAATTGTGTCGCCAAGCTAATATTTTGTATTCGCAGCACTCATATGCACTATATTTCGTATACACAGCTCGGCCAATAATGCCACTTCACTTGTCTACGTGCGCTTCTAGTGTTCTTATCCCGTCGCGTGTTCATCCACAGGAAAGCACCGGACGGGAGGGAGCCTGCAGCTGCACACCATCCATTGGAATTTCTTACGTTGGGGAAGCACATGAATACAGTTCACTCGGATCGTCAGGAATTCGCACGTCACATCGAGACACGAGGCGAGGGCGGCCAGGCGGACGGGAGGGGCAGAGAGGCACATGACGATGTTCATTTACGATCTTGGATCTAGAAATGGCACGATGTACGCCCTTGGGTGTCGGTACCTCGCGTTGGGCATCGGCATGGACGGAGCAGATCAAATACTAATATGAATCTTCGGACAATAGTTAAAATTGTCCCAAATACTTTTTTCACTCCCAGATGATGATTGGTGATTTTTTCTTTTCTCCAATCGCAATGGAAATATTGCGCTCATCCTCGCAAGACAGTAACAAGATCGCCGATCACCAATTGCAGACGATCATATAGATCTTCCCGTATGGGCATGACATATGGATATCGGGACACGTGAGAGCTTGAGGTGGGAGATTCACGAATCTTTTACAAGCTGAAAATTTGTCGGCACGCAATTTGATACGATTTGGAAACAGGAGAGATCTTTTACAGATCTGACATTAATACGCAGTTACGCACAGCAATCGATGTATATTCATTCATATCGTCGGCAGCCATATGCATAGGCATAGCCATAGCCATAGCCGCTCGAGCGCGCCATTTGTATGATCCGGCGCGGCATACATACACGCAAGGGGTATAAACTAAGGGGATGCCACGCCCAGTGTTTGCCGCGTCGACTACAAGACGCACTTAGGGGGAGCCGTGCGATACAGGGTTGAGTTACTCGAAAACCCTGAGAGTTCAGTTTTGCCGCTCGATCGTCTCAGAATCCCATAAGATCAACAAATTCAATTGTGTCATTCAGCGTGTGACATGTCATGTCGTAACTCAGAATTTTTTCTGATAGTATATTTTTTTCCAAAGTTTGGAACCAAGGGGGAATCAAACCCGCCGTCCACAAATTACCGGATTGTTGTGCTATCGGGAAAGCTAAAATATATACTGCTGTAATATATTATAAGCTTTCACAGAGAAGAAAGCTGAAGCCCGGTGAGCTCAGGGTTTCAGATATAGTACTCAAGTGAATATTAGAATACAGGTAGTGTTTTAATATTCCTAGCGGTTGGTGATGCTTCAGCAAGTGACACAGCAGAGAGTCACAGCACAGTGAGGGGTGACAGCAGAAGGGGGGCAACCGTCACCCTTATACAGGGGGTGAAAGTTGCATCCCCCGTGACACCACCTCACCCCGTAGGTGTGAGGTGACCAAATGCAAGTGTTACGCGGGCCTGCAAGACTGTTCGGATCTAAGGGGCCTTTTTCACCCCGACTAGAATGGCCCTGCCGGCGTCATCTTAGAATCTAGCAGGCACATCACACGATCGGACAATTTCTAGGGTTGTACATTCTTTTGCTCATTTTTTTTTAACCGATACCTCTGCGGTGCCACGACCCAACGCGGCCTGGCACGACCAGAGCGGGCGTGGCAATGGACGTGAGGTAAAAAACGCGGCGTGGATCCTCTCCGCACATGATGGCGAAAGTAAAAAGAAGAGTGGATGCGATGGGTGCATTAGCACCACCACACGCCACCACCAGACAACGACCAAGAGGCGCGCAAGGTGGAGGGTAAAGCTGAGGATGCCGCGGGGCGAGCTCGAAGGAGTCAAAGCTCTGGTCGATGGCGAAAGCGATGGACTCGAGTCTGGTGTCTGGTGCATAAGCACCACCAGACACCACCAAACCATAGCCAGTGGCAGAATCCCGTCGATATACTCGGAGAGACTCTAGGGCAGCCCGAATAGCGGTCACGCGCGCACGTTGGTGCGCGTTGGACATGGCCGACAGCAGACTGCAGAATTCTGTGAAATATTAGATAGGGTTCGCAAGCGAAAACCCAACTTTTCGTAAAATCGACAATTTCCAGTGATGGAAAAGTCAAATTAGGGTGAATTTTGACGGGGAACACGCTGGCGACGCCAAAAATACCGTGCGGTAAGCCAATTTTCGTGCAGAAGGGGTGCTGCTGTTCAGAGAGGCACAACCGCGAATAGATTGTAGTCGGTCTCGCAGCTGGAGATGCTAATGAAGCCGAAAGTGGCGTGATACGGCACGCCCAGATGATTCCCGTAGCCGTAATCTTACGGTAACAGCGGGGCGTTGCTGGAGATGCAAACAAGGGTTCGCTGGAGATGCGGTCGCTGGAGACGCGACGTCGCTGGAGATGCGATGACGAGAGTAAGGACCGAAAAAAAAGAGACCACCGCTTCAAGTGGTGCAGCCCAAACCTGACGGGAAAGCTAAAATATATATTGTTGTAATATAGTATGAGCTTTCACAGAGAAGAAAGCTGAAGCCGTGAGCTCAGGGTTTCAGATACATTACTCAAGTGAATATTAGAATACAGGTAGTGTTTTAATATTCCTAGCGGTTGGTGATGCTGCAGCAAGTGACACAGCAGAGAGTCACAGCACAGTGAGGGGTGACAGCAGAAGGGGGGCAACAGTCACCCTTATACAGGGGGTGAAAGTTGCATCCCCCGTGACTATCACTGCACCATTGGTTCGATATATACTCAGATAAATTCATCATCACTATCCTTATGGGAGCAGTATTCATTTCTTTTTTTCATTACAATTATGCATCTTCAACTTCAATTCTTCAAGTCTTCCCATTCAGCGTTAGTACGGCGTGTAGTACTGCACCATATAGGTACAGATTTTTCCCTCTCCTTACCATCGTCCTTACCTCATGGCCGTAACGATAATCGTATGTCGAGATGAGTGTATGACGAACAAGTCTCATCGGTGAATGAGCACGATGTAGGCGAATGCGCAGTCACATAGTTGGTTTCCCGTGCTAGCGCGCTAGACGCCAGTGAGATCATAAGATCAACAAATTCAATTGTGTCATTCAGCGTGTGACATGTCATGTCGTAACTCAGAATTTTTTCTGATAGTATATTTTTTCCCAAAGATTGGAACCAAGGGGGAATCAAACCCGCCGTCCACAAATTACCGGATTGTTGTGCTATCACTGCACCATTGGTTCGATATATACTCAGATAAATGCATCATCACTGTCCTTATGCGAGCAGTATTCATTTCTTTTTTTCGTTACAATTATGCATCTTCAACTTCAATTCTTCAAGTCTTCCCATTCAGCGTTAGTACGGCGTGTAGATCCCAACCTCCTCGCTTCTGAGCGTTCCTACAAAGCTTTGACCGAATATTTCTTTACATTTTAACGATGAAAACGGAGGGTCTGCTTGTTGTGTGCATATATTTCTTGGTGTACATGATATTTTTTTCACACGGCATTCAGCGGGATGTTATCTTACACCCTCGAATGATATCGTGTTTTTTCCCCGAGGGGCATGTGCACAATGCTGCTCGCATGCTCCTTGGAAACACGAGTGAGAACCGATTTTTGAGGGACGCATGAGGGATTTGGGCGCGTATTAAAAGGATGAACGCCATCATTTCGGTGAGCTTTTTTCGAGTAATTATTTGTCATACGCAAGCGCTTACCTTGAGCCCGTGGCCTCAAGGGAAGTGTATGACTGATTTGTATTTCGGGCGGAAATACCCAAAGGGCGGATGCCAACAACAAATGCAAAGTGCATGTTCAAAAGTTCGCCTCTATGGGAGATTCCCGTTGCATCGCTAAATATAGCGTATGAATGCTGGTAGATATGTTCGGTGCAGCACTCGGCCCGTGACTCGCAAAGCAAAATCATAGTGCTAGAGAACCGATTTTTTTGGATCGTAACCTAGATCTTGCACATTACTCAAGACATCCGAAAACTAGAGTGCGAAATATCAATATGCTCAATGCGGCAGGGTTGATGGCAACGTGCTGATGGATGGTATTGCAATATGCACACTTCAAGTATACATATTGCAATATACTGTATCACATCAGGAAAGAGCAGAATGCACTTTCCGCAGAGAACCGAATTTTTTATTTATGGAAGCCAGGAAGCGATTTTGAAAACACTGAAAACGCTGAGAAGCGAGGAAAAGTGGCATTCGAGAGGGATCTTGGATGGGGAAGTGAATGGGGTGAGCATTGAGGATGGTTTTGAGACGGTTAGCTATTATTGTGTTAAACAGTTTAAGACCCGTTTCCAGCATTGTAAGAGGCCTAGAGTTATATATGGTGCACGGTTCAAGGGGGTTTTTAGGGATTGGAAGGATAACTCCAGCTTTTGCATTCTCTGGAAATCTCCCGGTTTCAAGAATGTGGTTAAAAAGTGAGATAGTAACATCTTGGAAGTTCTGTGGGCCCTTGATCCACTGCGAATATCGCATTATTCCTGAGGGTCCATGCGCTGTGGAAATACCACAATCCGAGTGTGCTTGCTGTAGTTCTTTGTGTGTGATTTCTGTTACTAATTGTGCGGCGGCCGTATCAGGGATTTTAGGGCTATCCTTGAGAATGTCGGAGAGTCACCGTGGAAGGGAATCTGGCTTCTTTGGGTTGGTATAGTACAATTTCGTATTATTGTACTCATTTAGTGTGGTGTTTAGTCTGTCTGATTTTGTCTCGGGTATCTTTCCCTCGCTATCCGGAGTGGCGGCTGCACCTCTTTCGGTGGGTTTCATCTTTCCCATGACTGTGTCTAGAAATCTTGAAAGGTTTGTAGAGAAGAGATGCTGCAATGCTTCCTTTTCTCGGAGCTTGCGGCGTTCAATGTCTGCGTCTCTACTTTTTTTGAATGCAATTCTGATTATTTCATAATTCTTTCGCAGTCGTGATCTCCATGCGGTTGCTGCTTCATTGTGTTTAGGTTGGAGCGAGGCAAACGGTAATGTGCGGACTGCCTTTTTGGCTTGCTTAGGAATGTTACTCGCATGAGTTCTTGTGTCTAAATATTTAATGGTGCGGCGCACTGTGTTTAGCCATTCGTAAATATAATTCGATGCTGCTGATGGTTTGTCTGATCTACCAGTTATATACAGACTCTTGGTGCCGAATGCATGACTGGCCGCCTGGTGTGCAAGTTTATGCAAGGTATCCCATGTTGTGTCAGGGTTCATTTTCTTATGGCTGGTGCAATCTGTGCTTGCTGATTCCGATCCGAATTCCTTTTCGAATGTGCTATGTAGTCTTTCGGTGTAGGACACCCAGCCAGTAGCATATTGGAAAATGTAGGCAGTACATTCTATTTCATTGGAGAGCATCTCAGATCCAAACAAACCCCAAAATTTAGCTGGCATATGGGGTTGCAGTAGGATGTCCCAGCAAGGCATGGACTCATCTGTGCTGGATTTCATGATTTTCTTAACCTCCAGTGAGCTGAATGAAAGGTGTCGTTTTAGGTAGGCATTTACATCTTTCTTGTTTGGTAGATGAGGTGAGCTTATATGTCAGATGTTGTCTTTGTCATTATGGCCTAAGTTTAAACCACCTTCTGGCATCCCCTTGCCTCTAGAAAGAAAGTGAGCTGCATGCCACGGGCTGTTAAGGTGAATCCACCATTCTTTGGGTTTGTTGCGCCATTTTAGACATTGTTCTATGTTCACACCACTGAGGATTTCTGTTAATAAAGTGTTAAAAAGTGTTAATTATGTGTTAAAAAGTGTTAACGGGTAGGAACTGTTAATAGTGGTGGTATAAATCCCGGTGGTAAATAATGATTGGCTTGGGAAAAAGTTAAGGAATTATATAATTCATGTTAACAGAATGTTAACAGAATGTTAACAGAATGTTAAATTAACACAATTTTAACAGAATGTTAACACTTAATCGGAGGGGTGCCGGAGGGAGTTGAAATAGGCCCCCCTCGCGAGATCGTTACACATGTAAGGAATATTAACAGAAAATTAACACTTTTAATAGGAATCGTACACGTGGCACTCGGATTAACATTTTTACCGGATACTAACACTTGGCAGACTGTAAACGGTCATAAATTAACAGATTTGACCGGATCGTCCACGTGGCATGACTATTAACACTCGCACCATTAGCTAGATATTAACAGAAATTCCAGATTGTTCCACGTGGCATGTCTATTAACACTAGCACCACTAGCTATTAACAGAAATTCCAGATTGTTCCACGTGGCATGCTAAGAGGGACTGCCGATGCTACTAAAAGTACCACTGGAACAGATACGTTCCATGTGGCAAGCAGGCATTCGCTATCTACACAGAGCAATTGGACGGAGCTGATGAAGCTGCGCTGGCGTTCGGTGTCCTCCTTCGATTGCTGCGCAGAGCTGATGAAGTAGCTTGCGCTATTGCTTCTTGCAACGTACCGCTTTCATCCCCGGCCATAGGTAAGTGGCGTGTAAAGGAGTTTCCAGGTGGGCGATGGATAATGACCTTGGTTTCGAGACGGCTTACCGGTAGGAGAAGGGTAAGTTTTTCTGCCTCGTTGCACACATACACGCCCCGGCTGTTCATGGTAAGGTCCTCAACAGTGGGGTAGGAGGCGGTCACCATAGCCAGGCGGCACACGGTGTCGTTGGCGGCGGAGTTCTCGGCGGGACGTTTCAGGAAGATCAAGTAGTAAGGCTCCACGGTGCCGTACTTAAAAGCGTCGGTCGCGCATTTACTCAAACCCACGTTGAAGGAGATACGCGTTTTTGCCCGGGTGTAAACCCGGGATGTGAAGTCCTCATCGCCTCTTCGCATGCGCGAGAATCGAAGGACGTCCATGGCATCCAGGGAAGGGCTTGCGTGATCGCCAAAAAGGGATCGGACGCACCCCACCAGTTCCCGGTGCAGACGACCCCCCTCCTCGTTTGCCAACGCAGCGGTTGGTACACCGTCGCGGACGAGATAGTGGCCGGTGTCAAGGAGATGGCACACCTTGGAGGAATCGTCAGCCCGGGTGGTCCCAGAATCATGGTATTCGCCGCCCTTGGCCATGGCCATCTCCGTGAGCATGTCCGGAAGGAAGCGGATCCCTTCGTAGCTCCACGCCATGTCGTCCACCGCCTCTTTCGTGAGATACGCGTTCGCTATGCACGTGTCGATCGCCTTACCTCCAACCGGGGCTGGCACCACCCCCTTGCTGTCGCCCAGGAGACGCTCGACCCAGAGCTCGTTGGTGCTGCTCACCACGCCGGTTTCCTCCTCTTGCTTGCACAAGTGAACGACCGCCATGCGCAGATTCAACGTCAACATGTTCATGGGGCATTGCTGTTCCACAATCACCGCAAAGGCCCACAGCTCTTTCCCGGCCTCCTTCCGGGGCTCCGCACGGGACTGGAGGTCCCCACACAATCCTATTGCAGGCCCTCTCATAAAGTAGAGCACCGCCCGCCGCAAAGTCCACCAAGCCTTGTCCAACTCCGGATTCAAGTTCTTCAGAACATCCATGAACACCATCGGACTGAAAATCAAGATAAAGTTCAGCATGCCCTCCATGGTGCAGTTCCCTGCAACAGCGAGCTTTTTACAGATGTTAGGAACCGGCTCA
Organism: Cymbomonas tetramitiformis; assembly: GCA_001247695.2. Taxonomy (NCBI): domain Eukaryota; kingdom Viridiplantae; phylum Chlorophyta; class Pyramimonadophyceae; order Pyramimonadales; family Pyramimonadaceae; genus Cymbomonas; species Cymbomonas tetramitiformis. Next base: position 3,247 of record LGRX02001025.1, on the reverse strand, counting down.
TCCTCCCCGCGTATGACATGACACCAACAAACTAACAACAGTGCATACATATATACCTGGTTGTAGTAGCTCTCAAGTCGGCGGTCTTGGGTAAATTCAGGTACGGACTTCACCTTGGAATATATACACAAGGGGAGATACGACAGGTGGAGAACCAGCTAGGGGCCGCACTGAAACGGATTTATGGGCTTCCAGCGAACGGCACTCCGAATGAACTGAACACAGAGGAAAAGGCGGAGTACGGACTGGGGTTGCAGTCCCTGCAGGCGATATATGCACAGGAGGTTTTACTCGGGGTTGGCCGAAGCGGTCCAAAGCGAGGAGGACAAAGGAGTGCAAATGGGATATGGAAAAAGAGAGAGAAACCTACGAACCAGGCAAAGAATGTCGCAAGTCAGCAGGTCCACCGCGGGGCTAATGGAAAAGCACTTCGGGGAGAGAGGCTACTGTAGCAACAGGGGCAAGCTAAGGATGGGATTGCAAACGCATACAAACACCATGCGGAAGATGAATGCTCTCAATGAATATGGGGTGCATGTAAAAGGGGTGGGAACCCACATGCAGGAGCTAGCCAAGGAAACATTGCCCATAATTAAGCAGCTGGAGAATGCCAGGAGAGTGTATACTGATGCGGAAATGGAGGGCACCATAAGAACAACCAAATACCTCAGAAGAATGGACAAGGAATACCGGGACCCACAGGAGCAACCCATGACGACAGGGACCGAAAAACTGGGAACGGCAAACGTCATAAAAGAAACAAAAAATGAACTGGCCACCAAAGGGATAAACTTCACCAAACTACTCACACTATTCAGGAACTACCCGGACCTCAAGGACCTCACCACTGCAGATGGGAAAAAGGCGCTACCGATAACGGCGTTGAAAGCAACGGGGGGAAGGGTACACGACAATAAAACAGTACAAAAAATAGCACAAGGCATGTTACACCTGTACCCTTATATTTGTGAAGCACAGCCCAATAATATTAAAGCGCCAGGGGACCACTGGGACCATGAGTGGAACAGAAAGCTGAAACCTGAGTATGTGCAACCACGGAAAACGGGAGACTTGGAGAAATACACCAGAAGCACAAAGGCAATGTCGGAAATAAGAAACTGGCCAGCGCAGATAAAGGCGCTACATGAGGCAGGGAACAGCCTGAGGGACATAATACAACTGGTGTCCATGTACCCGCTGGCCAACCAAAAGAAACGCTTCGAGGAAGCAGGGGTGGAATGGACGGAATAGGAAAGGGAAACCCTGGGTATAGGCATAGTGGACCAAGAGTGGGAAGAAGACGACATGATGGGGGAATGGAACCCACAAGCGAGTGCCGGAGAAGGGCTGATACAGCTGGACGAAAGCAAATGGGCAAAACAGGAGGACTCGATGGATGCACCTGACAGGGAAGGAACCCACGCACCTACCAGGATACTGGCCACAAGACAGTACCTGGACAACTATGCAGACCCAGACTCGAAAGTAATACAATACGAAACTCAGTGGACGGACAGTAGTGAAGGGAACGTGCTGAGCACGTGGAGCACTGAAGAGACAATTAGAAAACACATACCGGAACACAACCCCGCAGGGAACCGAAGATGGGAGGAACTGGTGGAGGAATGGGAAGACACCAAACAGGGTGAAAGCACCAAAAGCGGGCCCGTGAGCGAAATACTAGCAGGCAAGCCGAGAAGTGAGCAAAGGTACTGGAGGGAGGTCACCCACTTAGCGATAACCACGGGGGAAACAAACCCAGACCAGGACATTAAGCACACATCGAACACAAAGGACAGGCAGCTGCGTACTGAGGGCGACACTACCTACTGTTATGAACCCAACGGAGGTCTGATAGGAACCCTCAGCACGGCAAAAGTCAGGGAACTATATAACAGATATGCCAGAGAGGTGGGAGATGGAGCGGTGCAACGCCCGACAGGGGAACAGCTGGCCAAAAGGCTGAAACTGAAACTGGAGCATAAAATACATGTTGACACGTTTGAGGAGGAAATTGCGCAGCTACTCATAAGATACTCCAGCAAGGCAGAAATGAAGCACAGAAAACGAAACCTGCAGAACCACTGGACCCTTCCCCCAGAAATGATGGAGGCGGTCCAAGCAGCTACGGGGGCCAGGACAGAATTTTTTGCCTCCCCGCTCAACGTACATAAAAACACTAAGACATACTACTCGCAATACCCGAGAGACACGGTCTTCGGGGCTGCTGGTTCAGCCTGGGAGGCGCAATGGGGGCAACTGGGGGCATACCAATTCAACCCGGAATACACGGCCGAAGACCTCCACAGGGCACTAAAGATGGCGATAAACGCTACAAAAACAGCCAAACCCGTCCTAGGAGTAGGCATATACCCCACGATTGCAAAAAGCCCGTACAGGAAACTGCTAAACAAGCACATGGGATACAGGGTACACGAGTTGCTCGAAGTGAAAGAGGGGCAGTTTACCTTCCTACCACCGGACCACTGGATGCAAGGCAACCTACAAACGCCCAAGCAGTGTAACTGGAACATGAGGATATTGGTAGTTGCAAATGCGGCGGGATGGAGGAAATTTTGCCCAAACGCGGTGAGAACACACGACATATTCAGTAAGGCCCTTCTCAGATGCCCACAAAGCAAGGTCAGGACGGTAGGGAGGGCATGTTACATACACAGGCCTCTCACACTCAGGGACACGGACAGACAGCCCAGGTCGATTACGGACTGGGAGAAAGACTGCGTCATAGACCCGTCCCCATGGACGAGTCATGAACTACCTGGACTGCGCGCACTACCAGGAGAACAACTGGAGAACCATATAGAAGAGATTATTGACCGCTGGATGGAAGACAGGGGGAGGGAAGGTGAACACAGGGGAGGGGACAGGGGACCCAGACCCTCAACGATGGACGTCTTAGGGGCCAACACCACGTGGAGTAGGGAAGAAATAAGCAGAGATGCACTTAGAAGGTGGGCGTTGCAATTCGCGAACCCAGATGCGGAAGAAGAGGACACGGAAGGGGACCAGTGGTTACAGTGGGAACGGGGTGAAATGGAGGAAGTAGAACCACAGTCTGAGAGTCAGTGGGACAACAACGGAAAAGGATATCCAGAACCTAACAGAAGATTCAACAGGAATGAAATGGTCTATACAGACGGAAGCCAGAGAAAAGTCAAAAGAGAAAATGGGGAACAGGAGGAGATAACCGCTGCGGGAGTATGGGACCCAAGAAGGGGGCAGAATG
>LGRX02001023.1:0-73895 GCA_001247695.2 Cymbomonas tetramitiformis | reverse complement strand
AAGCAAAAGCAGAAGCAGCAGCAGCTTATGGACACGGGCATGAAGCAAAACCAGAAGCAGCAGCAGCAGCCCCAGCAGCCCCAGCAGCAACAGAAGCAGCAGCAGAAGCAACACTAGCCCAAGCAACAGCAGGATTGATCGCATCAGCAGCAGCAGCAGCACACACACACAGAGGAGTCTGACAGCGAGACCGTCAGCCAGAACTTGCTGGGAGGAAAGGCGGTGGATGAGAAGGAAACGCCATCGCCAGGTGAGGACGACCTGTCCAATATCCGTGTGGTAATGCCCGAAGGATGGGAGAGGGACATGGAAACGGAAGGGTTTTGCGTGGCACGGGTTGAGGGCGTCGAAGTTTCCCCTCAGGAGCACGATGGTTGCGTGACCGAGGAGTGGTTGAATAACTTCGCCGACCTGAATTCAGAGGACCGGGATGCACGCTACGACAGTAGTAGGTGGATAGGAGACGTGGATCGGAGGTGTTTTCTGGGGAGGATGATTGCGGAGGTAGGGAGGCAGGTCATTGCAAACCCAGGGTGGAAGCGCACCACCGTGCGACCGGACGTACTTCGCAAGGGGAAAGGTGGGATGTCTGCGTTGCTGACGCTGCCCGGGGCTGATCTGCAGAGCCCGCATTTAGACGGCACAGAACTCTCCTTAATTTTTTGCTTCACTCCAGGGTACCCAGTGGGGATATTTCCGGCTTCTCACATGCGGTGTGGTGCAAGGGAGTCCCTTTTTGTAGGGCAGGCATATGAGGTATTAATGTTCCGGCGTGGGGTTTTCCACTTTGGGGAAGCCTACCCTGGCTGTTCCTGGCCGACGATTCCGTCGAACGCCGTAATAAAGCTGGGGCCGAACGTCCGTCGGGGGGCACATTCGTACGTGGATAGGTCATCGGATGTGCCCGTGTACAACCTGACAGAGTTTACGGTGGAGTACGCAGCGCGCCGGCGAAGCAGGCGCTTGGAAGGCGAGGACGTTGCCAACCTCTTGGGCGTCGACTACAACGTCATCTTCGACGGGGGCCTCGCAATGTTGGGCTCCAAAGTCGTCATCCTCCATTCTTCTGTCACGGAGGAGAAGGTGGAGGTCGGCGTGATGGAGACGGGCGCCCTCAAGACGGTGCCCAGGGCGGAGCTGCAGCCGGTGACGAAAGCGGGCATTCCCGTGAAGGGGAATTTCGTCACCCGGTTTTACGGGCCGAAGAGCGGCCTTATGGACACGGGCATCAAGCTGCAGGTGTTCGGGGGGGCGGACGTGCTGTACCCCGACAAGAGCACAAGACATCGGGCCTGGTCTGCACGGGAATGCCCGTGCTCCTGAAAGAGGACTACGAAAACCTGCCCATGGCGCACGGTGGGGTGCTGCGCCTGGGGTATGTGCTGCGCACCAACGGCGGCCAGACGCAAGGCCTGGTGTTCCTGCAAAAAAGCTCGGGGTTTGAGGGGTGGGACTTCCAGGTGCTGCAGTTGCCATTGGGACGTGGATCGGAGGCACTGCTGGTGAGGGACGAGAAGTTCATGGCCCTTCACCCCCGCGGCAGCAGCAGCAGCAGCAGCAGCAGAAGCTCCCAGGGACGTCAGATTGCCTTGACGCAGGCTGACCTGGAGAAGGAAAAGCGCAGCTTGATGGCGTTCCAGTACGCCTTTTCTCAGGCAATGGGCGTCATCATTCAGCGGACGCGGGATGCGGCCAAGATGACCGTGGCGCAGATCAGCCGCGAGGGGGCTGGCGGTGGGGGAAAAGGTGGGGCGCTGACCACCAAGACCCTGCAAAGGGGTATGGCCAGGGAGGTGATCACCTTCAAGTGGTCAGGCAACCAGGAAGACGCATGCGACTTCCCGAAGGCTGAGGAGCAGAAGGCCAAGAGCGCGCAGAAGACAAGGGCGAAGAGCGTGAGCGGCCACAAGCGGCAGCGGGAGGAGAAGGTCGCGGCGGAGGAGGAAAAGGCGAAGCAGGCGAAATTGGAGGAGCATGCGGAGAAGATGAAGTACGCCGAGAAGCTCCGCCTGACCGAGCTGAAGGCGAAGCATGCGGAGGAGAAGGCGCGGAGTTTGGAGAGGGCGATCGGGGGAGCCACTCCAGCTCGGGGGGCCACGGAGGAGCAGGTGAAGCAGGCCGTGCTCTTGAAGGAGAAGGAGCTCCGGGCGGAGTTGGCGGAGGCCGAGCGGCAAAAGGAGGCGAAGGTGTGCGAGGAGCTTCGCCATCAGTTGGAGCAGCAGGGGAAGGAGCGGCTCCAACTGACGGCCGAGTCCGCGGAGGAGCGAGGCCGGCGGTTGGCGGCTGAGCATTTTACCGCGCTGCTGGGGGAGAAGGACGAGAGACACACGTCCGACCTCAAGCAGGCGTTCGCCTGCAACGCCGACCTGGCGAACGAACAGTTGAACAGACAGGGCGCCCATATGGCGCTCATGTTCAACATGTATTCGCAGTTCACCAGCCTGGCGGCCGGTCGGTCGGGCCAAGGAGAGAACTCCGCCGCCCACGAAGGCATGGTGGCGTGTACCCAGCACCTGCTGAGCAACACGGAGCAGGGAGGCCAAAAAGGGAAGCTCAAGGAGCTCATGGCTCCCCCGGCGGTCCCCGGAAAAAGGACCCCGGAAAAACCCCCGCAGAAAAAGATACGCGGAGACGAGCTCCGCGCATTTTTATCGGCTTGCCAGAAGGCTGCAAAACAACTCGTAGCCGATCTGAAGAGCGAGAACGACGATACGGTGGCGGCTGCGGAGATCGAGCTCAGCATCCACAAGGAGATCGTCTCGGGGGTGTTGATCCCGAAGAAGGCGAGGAGGGCAAGTCCGAGAAGATCCTCGAGCTTTTCCACTCGATGGCGGGGAAGTAGTTGCTATTTAGTTTTGCTATTGTTTACTACTTGACAGTACACTTCAAAATAAGTGCATCCCACAAGCATTTGTTGCTGACTTGTTTGCCACAAGCATCCGTTCTTGACTTGTTTCCCATGCATGCACAGCTCATGATCATGTTTAGTATCATTTCATAAGCATATAACAAACTATAACTCAAACCACTCCGAACTTGCTATCTGTTTCGCACGATCACGGGTTAGTCGGGCACATACGTAAGGAAACCCTATCCAATTCAAGCGACACACGGCCGTACGGGGCACCCGGCGATGAACCAACGACATTCCGGTCACTCATGATCATTTTGGAAGCATTTCATAAGCATATAACAAAGATGGGTTGCAAAATTAGTTGGTAAGCTTAAGTATGTAGAGGCGCATAATTTTTTTAAAGAGGGTTTAAGAATATATAATGACTTATTTTTTCATATTTCGTATGACAATATCATATTCCAAATTGACTATTTTTTCAACTCTGAGATTTCGGGCAGTTGGGTGCCCACCCGAGGTGGAAACGTCTCTCCGAATCTTTCGTATGCGCGTTAAATGTGAAGTAGACAATAATTTATGAAAACCGATTCGTTTTTGTTATTCTCATTGAGAACGTTAATTTCCAAATTGACTATTTTTTCAACTTTGAGATTTCGGGCACTTGGGTGAGCATTAGAGGTAGTCTAAAGGTATCGGGACGTTCTCCGAATGTTCCGAATGTGAACCGCGTCGGGGATGTATGAAATCGCTATATGTGCATATGGATTCCATACAAATATGATAATGCAAATTCTACAAAGAATCATATACATTTCTCCAACATGGAAATAACCGAGTGGGTTATGATCTCCCGAAGAGATAAAGAGGTGCAAGAATGCATATGCGCACTCGGGAAAGCGAGTGTAATAATTCATGTCATATGAAGGTACATACAAAACATTGTTGGAATCAAATCCGAGGTTATTGCTACATATCAATAATACAAACGATAAGGGGGACATCTTGTCTATATCACTTCCATATCTATAGGTATACCAACGCTAACAGGCGCTGATGGGTCCGATCCGATATGAAATATTCAGCACCCTGCCGAATTAAGGGCACCTCCGTCGCTATCACCGCCTCGCATGGAATGAGGCATTTCTTGGAGGTGTCCAAAACGTATGCGTCCCGTTCCCCCTCATCCTTCCATTCAAAGTATCGACCGGAGATCACCCAGGAGCCAGGACCGTGTGTGACACCATAGTCATCCTCTTGCATTTCACAATCTACTTGCATGCTTGAGGCCAAGGCCTTGACCAAGTAGTAGGAATGTGCGGCGTCCCCTTCGACCCGCACCGCAAAAACGCTTCCCCGCCGCACCTCCAAACTCACCTCCGTCGCATACCGCTCCACCATCATGCGCACTTGTCTCGCTTCCGCTCCCGACGCCGCACGCAACTCCACCTCCCTCCAAGAGTCGACATGAGATTTCTCCAAGCACCGGGAGGAGTCCGGCACCGGGTGTGTGCATTGCGCATAGCAATGGGCGCAATAGCAAGAGCGGTCCCGAAATAGGAGGCGCCCTTCACCAACCCCCGCGCGAACGCTGTGCATACGCAGCGTGCCGTCAACCGACTGATACGCTTCACCCGTCCGGTCAACCGCGCGCATTCCCCCGGGCTCCTCGTGTAGGGGACTTTCGGGTACAAGATAGAAGTGCCGCGCATTGAAAGTGACCTTGCTCTTCATATAAGTAGTGGGTGCCGGACGGGAAAGTCGTGCAACACAGAACCGGTGCAAATCCCCCGCGCAATTTATGTTTGCATAGAACTCGTCCCCCTCCGATATCACGGCTGTGGCCGCCGCGTGTTTCACATGTGCACCCGCCGCATCTTGTTCCCCTTTTGCGTGTGCCGTCTCAAAAAAGTTCCTTTGACAAGGGACACCCAAGTACCACTCCGCCTTACTCTTCCCAACATCCGCGAAACCCGCCGCACACTTATTTTGGCACCCACTACCATCAACCCACTCGTGCAAGAACACCGGTTTCGCCAAACCCCGGCCCACAAAGTAGTCCTCGATAATCGTTTTCCGCATGTACCGAACAAAGTGGTGGTCGTGCACACGGTCATCGCTCAAAAAGTAAAGATAGTCCTTGATTATCACCGGATTTTCGGAGGTGCTCTCCACTCCATCAACCTCCAAGGATGCGTGTCGCCATAGCACACACACCAAAATGGTTGCCTGCTTTAGCACCCAATGCATACTTTGTGCCGCGCGGGGAATGGTCAACTTGTGATTCTCCGAAAAGTCAAAGACAACACAACAATGCCCCAACGGTAGATTATCCACACACTGTCGATAGTGCCGGTGTTGGTGCAGCGCCATGAAAGTATGGTAGGCATAAGGGCGAAGGAAGGGGCACGTTCCAGAACCATCAAGTTCACGAATCGCCCATGTTCCCGGGTTCCCTTCAACCGCGGTGTTGTGCACAAAACTCCCTCGGCATTCGCAGTTCTTGGACTTCCCAGGTTCGTGCCCAAGTAATAGTTGTTGTAACTTGTACACCAGTTCCCCTACTGGAGTTCTCTTGTGCACAAATTGCAACCGCTTAACCGCTTCCCCATCGTCGGTAACGTGACCGGTTGCTAGGTTTTCATAACACTTCCATTCCACAAGCCGTTGAGACGTGAGTTCCGTTGCACACAATTGCAAATTAGCAAGACCCCCGCAATCCGGACACTCCCCCTTCAGGCATTCAATCCTATGCGAGTCTCCCGGTCGGGGACAAAGCAAACTCTCGGCGAACTGGCTGGTTGACGTTCCCACCTTAACAATGTCGCAAACCTCTTCGGTCCCCTCTATGACCTTCCTTGTAGAGTCGGTGCTCCAAGGAATGCGCGGACAGCACTCCTCCTTGCATGCACAGCCAGAATGCAAGGTCTCCCTTGTCCGATTGAAGCCCTCAAGCACCATCCGAAAGTCTTCGTGGTACCTGCACGTGCAAGTTATGTTGTCCTGCCTGCGAAGACGTACCACATTCTTGGGCTTGAGACCCTCGAATGTTCGCTGCTTCATTTTAATTTCCGGGTGTCTTGCTTGGAACCGCATAAACAGAGAAACTTGTGAAGATTCCAACCATTGCTTGGAGACGAACTGATTAGGCTGCAGAAGCTTTCCAGCAGAGTCGCGCGCAAGGACGACGTCCTTTTTGCAAGGACTGACCCTCGTGTTTGAGAGCCAATACTCGCGAACCAGATTCTGCACCTGTTCCTTGCTTTCAGAAGTGTTTCGCGTCCCACGCACCAGATCGGGTACCGAGTTCTCATCAGGTTGAAGGCCCACCGTACAACCATTACTTAAGGCCTCGCGCCCTCGTAAAGCACTCTCCACAACACGCCGGTGTACTCCTAGCAGCTCCGCAGAGGAAGTCACAGAAAATCCGTGCGTGCGAAAATTCTCCCCGCAGATCATTGCAGCAGTGGCCATGCGCATATTCACGTGAAGCTTGGAGGCGCTACGCGCTAACCAGGTGAATCCCTCCTTTACATTTTCTATCAATAGCATACCAAACCCGGCATTTGTGCCGCACAGTTCTTGAACAACATCGCGCTGAACATCCGGGGACTGCTTGGACACGAACTCGCTCAAAGTAGGTGCAATCTTTTCGGGGTGACGCGAGAAGAGATTGTCAAGAGGGCCCAACCAGTGCTGCCTATTTCCTCTATGTAAGCGATCCAAGCTTCCTTTGCCATCAGCAGCTCTACCAGTTTGCGCTTTTTCCTGATCAGCCGTTCCGCCCTCGCGTGTGCTAGTGCTCGTCCATATCTTCGTGACATGCGTAAGCATGCCCTCCAGCTCTGCGACTTCAGCGTTGCATTCTGGTGGAAGCGGCCATTTATCCTGAGGAATACATTCCGCTAAGGTTCCTATCGCAATAAGGTATGGCAAAATTTCCTCAAGCGCCTTACGCGGTGCCATGTTGCTTACTTTCAGAATATTTGAACTTCCCTAAGTTAGCTAGGGTGTGAATAACATAGCAATTATGAGCATGCCCACAGGCGACACCGGATGGTCCAACAGTTGAGCGCGTGCATTGATCATCTAACATTTAGATTAATCGACGCACGCGCACAGATGTGCATGTGCGTGTGTGGCACGATTCATCGGGGATTATAGTGAGGCAATTGTTTCGGGTGCGTCGATCTTCCGCCACCCGATCTAATCGACGCATGCGCAAAGCGTACGAACTTCATAAGTCCTCAACCGACAACAATACCCGAATCATTTGTGCGCGTGCGTCGATGATCTATTATTCTGATTAATCGACGAATGCGCACAAATGTGCATGAGCGTACGTGGCCTTATTCGTTTGGGATTCCAGTGCAAGAATTTGTTTGGGCGCGTCGATCTTTTATCACCCGATCAGATCGACGCATGCGCACATTTTATGAAAGTCCGATATCAGACATAAACACCTATTGTTTTTGGAAGTGCGTCGATCTTATGGGATCCGATATAATCGACGAACGCGCACAGTTGTTCAGGAGCGAATGGATTTTCACCCCGATCGACACACAAGAGCCCATGATCCTCACACAAAGCAGTTTAGCGGGTCCGTCGACTTCACGATGTCGATGGACCCGCTAAATGTTAACTGCTTTATGCTAAACTTATAGGCACGACATACATGTCCAAGGCTTGCAGATCTCTCTTTAAAAGTGACATGTCGAGCACTCGAAAAGAAAGTATCGCGCACCACGGGCTGAAAGCAATGGCCAAGCAAGGAAAGGCCGGACCTTGTAGCGCCTGTAAGAATCCCTGGTTAGCCACCTTGAGGTGCAAACTGTGTAGCAATTTTTATCACCACAGTTGTAACGCGCACCCGCCCTCGCTGTATCCGAACGAGTGCAAGAATTGTGGAAAGCCCGCTCGCGACAACTGCCTATTTTGCGGGTTGTATTCCACGCAAACTTGCTTCCAATGCAAGCGCGGTTTCCACATGCGTTGCGCACAAAAGCAGCCAAATAATCGAGCAGGCGCTGGCTCTTGTGGCAGAGGGAATTGCCTTGGAAAGGCTGCGTTGATCTTAGCCAAACCGAAATCTCAGCAACCTGCACGCGCGCCGGAGTTTTCGCAAAGTCAACTGCCTCCCGGAAGTAAGCGATCTTACGCTCCCCTTGTGTTCTTTTGCCTGATCACAGTTTTACGGATAAAGTTGAGTTAACCAGGTTTCTCGGGAGCAGGGAAGAAAAAGGCAAGCCCTTCTCCCGCCAGGAAGGGAGCGCATGTGCCTATCGAGGCCATAATTTGCCGTTTCTGCGAACGGCCTACTCCAGAAGGAGGCCACAGATGCCTGACGTGTGGCAAGAAATATCACAATTTCTGCCTGGTGCGTTTACTTCGCTTGCGTCTTCCCACGATTGTGTTCTTCCCCTAGTTTTGAAATATCAATCACCCCCTTCGCCAGAAGAATACAGAAGAGCGTGGTGGAAGCAAGGACCCATCAAGTGGGTATTCCCTCCAGACCCCACCTACCCACCAGCAGGCGCCTTCTGGCAGAGCGGTCCTTGGAGCGGTCCTCCTTCCCCCTCTTCCTCTGCGACGACGAGGAGGAGAACTGAGCGCCTGGATATAGTCACGCTGGCTATCCCACCAAGATACCACAACTGGGTGTGGGTTCAGATTGGAAACCTTCTCTTCCGCTACCCGAACTCCCAAGACCTGACAGTCTTCCCCGCGCTCCCTGGCTCATATCCAGTGCAAGGAATCGAAGAGTGGCCTTGGGTCCCCCCATCACCACCTGGAAGCCCCGCCCCTTCGCCTCCAGCGAGCGACATCGACGAGGACGAGACTAACTAAATAAAAAAGGCGAGCACTCACTACTTTGCTCACCTGTGGCTATTGCCACACCCAGTCTTTGAACTCAACCAGCTCAGCAGCCAGAATGTCACAGCAGACATCAGAGGCATTTCCCAGCATGAGTGTCAGCGCAGAGCAGCTACACCACACTCTGTTCTCTCCCATGACCTTCCCATCGCCCACCGCATACGCTTCCGCTCACCCCATTCCACATCCAGGCACCACCATGCCCTACACAGCGGTGCCCCGCCCTTATACTATGCCGGATGGCACCCCCGCACAGGCTGTATGGAACGGCGTCAATTGGGTATTGCCCCAATCAGCGCCCCTCGCTGGGGGAGTATCACCAGTGCCGTTCACACTGGGAACCCATCACCCCGTGGGCGCATATCCCACACCGTTCCAACAACAGCTACAGCAGCAGCAGCAGTGGCTCGCGTACCAGCAGCAGCAACAGCAGTGGCTTCAGCAGCAGCCACTGGAACCGATGCAGCAGCAGTTACAGCAGCAGCAGTTACAACAGCAGCAGTTACAGCAGCAACAGCAGCAGCAGCAGCAGCAGCAGCCACAGCAGCCCCATCAGCTGGCGCCAGCCACCTCCGCGCTTCATGACTCAGGCGCGGATCCCTCATCGCTGCAGCACTTCATCAGCATCGGCGCCGCGGCCCTGCCGGACCCTCTGCAGGTACCCCTTGACAGCGGGGTTCAGCAGAACGTCTTGGGCGGTACCCAGCTCTTGGTGCGTCACCTTCCCGCGGTGGCGACAACCTCAGAGACTCGCCGGCGTCGGCGTTCCCGAAGGGCATCCTCGGGCCCTGCGACACATGGCAAGCATCTTCCAGGCCCAAGCCACGCACCTGATCACTCTGACCCCGTCTCCGGCACGGACATCAGCCGCACTAGCACGGGGACCAGAGGCAGCCGAAGCACGCAGGCACGGGCTGAGCGCAGGCGGAGGGCCGCCCACAGGTCCGGCTCTGACTCGGACGCGAGCAGCCGAAGTGAACACATTCGCAGGGAAGTCCTAGCGGCAGTACAGGCCCTGGACATCTCCGCGGTGCTCTCGAGAGGACTCGCGCTGCCTGGTGCGACGACATCGGCAGGAGCCTCCCCACCAGGCGACCCTCAGGGCAGCGCACAGGGCCTGACGGCGGACCATCTACACGAGGCAGACGCTGTCGCCAGCGTAACCCCTCCAGTACCTCAGACCGCCGCTGAGACCGCTCCCGCCGAACCTCCCACTCAGGGCCGACCAAATCCCCATAACATGATGGTGGCCCGCCGGCGGCAGTCGATGGAGACGGTGGTGCACGGCGGTGGCAATCCCGACTCAGATCCCAGAGACTCCAGTCCAAGCGACTCGCCACCAGGCCCCCCTAGTGACCCACCTCAGGATCCCCCTGACGATCCCGCACCAGAGCCCTCCTACCCTCAGTACCCAGAGGTCAGAGCCCTCTTCGTCACCCACGATGGTGGGTCATTGTGGGTGCACCAGTCAGCTGGGGTGCGAGGCGCGGCAACCGTCTCCCTACCATGGGACGAACGCCGCCGGGCTGGGGTGCAGGGCGACGCCATCTTGTTCAGGATCATGCACCTGCTGGGAGCGCCGCTGACTGCATATGCGCGCATGGGGGGCCGGCTACACCATGCACCCCTACCCCTTACCAACCCTCGTGTGGAGACCTGGGTCCTCATGGTCGACCGCGAGGTCATGGATATGGCAATGGGGGACCCAGCCGCGGCCAATGTGCGGTCTACCAGCATGGGGCAGCCAGTATGGGAGTGGATCCCTGCTACTGCGCGGGAGTCGGAGATGCAGAACTTCGATCAGGACGGGCTCGCCGCGTGGTCGGAGGTCAGCAACTCCGATTGGTACCGGAGCATGAGCGTGGTGGCCGCACAACCATCCACACCCCTGCCCTTCCATACACCTCTCCCACTCCCCGCACCACCATCAGCCCCTACATTACCGCCCACTCCGACCGCAGCCCCCACAAATCCCGCGCCTGCGCCTCCGCCCGCGCATGCCTCGGGACCACCACCTCCTGCCCGTTTTCCTCATTCCGCCGCCGCAAACCCCGTTCACTCTACCGCTGCCGCGAACCCCGTTCACTCTGCCGCCGCTGCGAACCCCGTGCTCTCTCCCAGCGCCACCCCCTTTGTTCCAGGCATCGTCCGTCTGCCGCAGGGCACTAACCTGCGAGCATCTCCAGACGAGGTCCGCCTGGAGCACAAGACCAAAGAGATGGTGCTAAAGCTGGTCAAGAGCGTCACCAGGTTCCCCCGCTCCGCGTCCGACACAAAATCGGCCGACAAGGAGGGCCTCCTGACGCAGTTGGAGCACTACTCTCACATGGTGCGGAAGGTATTCCAGGAGGCCATCGTGATCGAAGCACTGACCACTCCCAGTTGTACGCCATCAGTATCAGAGTACCAGGCGAGTGTGTCAAGCCTTCTTTGGAGCTTCAAGGAGTACACTCTTCAAGACCAGCAGAGAAAGTTCTTGGAGCGCGCGGCGGGGACCTTTGGGTCCGAGCAAGCTTGGCACCAACGCTACGGGGAGCTGGACGTGTTCTTCAGCGATCTGGCGGTGTGCTCTCTGACGCAGGCCTACCTGGAGAACGCACACGGCGAGGCCATTGCCCTGAAGCAGGCGGTGAACGAGACCGCGGCGGAGTATTTCTCGCGACTGGAGACCCGCATGGCCTCCGTCAACTTCTTGGCCGGCAGAGTCCCAAATTGCGTGGAGATGACCAACTTGTCGATGCTCTCTACGTACCGCCGGGGGCTGAAATATGCACCCAAGGTGATGCGGCGCCTGAGAGCCATCCACTTGGATGTCTCCAAACCAGAAGAGTGGGAGAGGAAGGCCGTCGCTGACGACATCCCAGGCACCCACAACGCCTTGTTGAAGATTCGGGAAGTTGCTGAGGAGGTGGAGAGTGACATTGACACGGAGGCGGCTCAGAGGCGCTCTCAAGACCGTCCTCCCCGTGCTGTTTCCTTCGCTAACTCACCACCTCGCACCCCCTTCTACAGGCGTACCCCCTCTTCGAGCCGCCCAGCTCTTGCCATGCTGGAGAACGGGCCTGCCACCACCGTCGCCGCGGCAGTGACTCCTTTGCCACCACCACCTGGCCTCTCCCGCCCTGATGCTCCGAAAGTCCGCCGGTGCTTCGCCTGCGGCTCTGCGGAGCACATCGTCCGTAACTGTACGGACGAGGCTAAGCTCAAGGAGTGGAGGGCCAATGCACCCGCTCGACTGGCGAACTCCCCTGGATTTGTAGCCGCCGTCGTTTGGGCCATCGAGCAGCAGGAGGACATCTCCTCGGTGGATGGCGTCCCAGAAGAGTTCTCCGAGGAGGTCCTGGCTCTTGCTACCTGTGAGGACGAGCAGAGCTACCAGACCCTGGCGGCCCTTGCGGGCATCGAGCTTGTGGAGGGTGACGGCCTTCCCCCGGTGGAGAGCGATGAATGACTGGCCGGCGGCCAGCCCCAGACCCTGCCCTTCGGGGAAGTGAGGTCTTGCCCTGATGATCAGACCCTCTCCGCCCTGGAGAAGCGGTCAGAACCAGTGGAACCCCGACGCGCCCGAGGACGCAGAGACCCTTGGGGCCAACGTCCCCACCCCAAGAGTGTGGCCTTCACCTCTGGGACCCGCTTGCGACGCACCTACCGCTCAGCTGGTGCCCCATCGCCGCCGAGGGATGACTTGTCCAGCCACCCTCTCGCAGGAAGCACCCCCTTCGATGAGCCGTCGCTACCTCTTGATGACGGCCCCGCTTATACACAAGCGAGGATCGAGGGTCGGAGGGGACGGCGAGTTCCCCGGCACAGACCCCCCATTATGGGCAACAACCGCGGAGAGCCCCGCGACCTTCGCCCCCGACCGCGTGTTGTCCTACCGCTGCCCATCTATCAGTCCAACCTCGCAGACCCACGGAAAAGGCTAACTGCGTGGCACTGGAAGAGAGATCTGTACTCCCTCCCCCTCGAAGTCGCCATGCAGAAGGTCCGCAGAGCTCTGCGCAAGTCCCCAGAGGCTGCCAAGGACCTGGTGGATAAAATGTCGGAGCGCGTCCGCAGCCGCGTACACTCTGGGAGTCGATCGCCAAAGGAGCGCGTGAACCGCGCCAACCAGCTGGCAGAGAGGATACGCATTGCCCGCGAACCTCAAGATCGCAAGGAGGCGGGCCATCAGCGCATAGCATTGTGGCACCTCCTTTCACACGACGGTCGCCAGCAAGTCCCCGAATCCTCTAACACCAGCTCCCACGACCTCTACGCGGCTTGGAGAGAGCTGTCGCCTGCCGAGCAGCAGAAGGCAATCGCCACTTCGAGTCCAGACTCTTCCCCAGGTAGCAGGCTGTGGGAAAAGGAGGGCGCACGAAGAGCAGCAGCGAGGTCTTCGACATCCCTCTGCACCCTGGACACTGAAGTGGGCACGATACCTGGGACAGCGGGAGATGTGGGCTTACCTGGCGCCTGGTGCAGTCTGCATGCAGTACACCAGTACAAGATGAGGAAGCTGGGTCCCAGCCCCTTGGGAGCATCCCCTCCATCATCCTCGCTGGCCGAGCCCACAACAGAGACTACATCTTCGCACCATGATAACGCGCCGGCCACTCCGGGAGGAAACCCCGAAGGTTCATCCTACTGCTCAGAGGCGGAGGAGACCTCCGCACCCAGTTCGCTTTGCTTCACCCAGCAGATGACCACCGTCAGAACGCATGAAGCGGATGAAGCGCCACCCTGTCTCGACAGCCACCCCATCGCTGAAGACCCTGAGGTGATGGAAGAGGAGTCCTCGGTCAATTCGCTCTGCTTCACCCAGCAGATGGCAGCAGCTGGGACCCCTCAGACGAGAACTGACCACCAGAGCTCCCACCAGCTCGCCCACAACTCCCCTGCTGGCAGCCCTCAGCATGACGAGGACCCTCTCACCCATGGCAGTCTCACCAATAGTGTCGCTACCCATGTGAGCCCCACAACAAGCGGCACTACCCACGTGAGCCCCACAGTAAGCGGCACTACCCATGTTAGCCCTACCACCAGTGGCACTACACATGTGAGCCCTACTACCAGTGACACCACCCATGTGAGCCCTACCACCAGCGACACCACTCATGTCAGCCCCACCTCGAGCGAATGCACCTCAGCGGGCACCCTGCTGACGGCGAGTGCAGACAACCTCGTCAGTCATCCGACTGAAGATGTTGATTTGCTGGATGAGGAGTTCTACGCCGCGTGTAGGCAAACGTTGGAAGAATGCCGCGAGGCCTCGGACAACCTCCTCCCCAACCTCAAGTGCAAAAGCATACGCACAGATGGGGGAGTTCAGTGGAAGACCGACATCGAGGGTACCCTTGCAGCGGCACATGACGAAGAAGGACCGCTACTGCTGGTATTCTACGCAACCCTCAGAGGGCACACGGTCAAGGTGCTGATTGACTCGGGGGCCTCTGACAACTTCATCTCGGAGCAGAGCGCTAAGCGATGTGGCCTCACAACACGAGCCGGCTCCGAGATGCGAGTCACCCTGGCGGATGGATCTGTGAAGATCACTGGCGCCACCGCGTACGCCAAGTTTAACACGCACACCACCACGGGCACCTATACGGAGAACGCCCTTGCCCTCCGGATCCTACCACTGGGCATACAGGTGGATGTTATCCTCGGCGGAAGGTGGCTGCGCAGTCACTCTCCTGTCACTCTGGGCTATGAAGGGAATGGCTCCGTCTCCTTCCTCAGGAAGTCCCGCAGTGGCAAGATTGGGGATCGCGTCACCATCACAGGCTGTTCTCCTGGGAAAGCATCTGGGGACAGGTCTCCGAAGGGCACGGCCTGCGCGGGATTGGTGGATGAGGTGTTCCTAACCCCTGCCCAGCTGAAGAAGTACCTGGTGTACGCGGAGACGCAGAAGCTACGCGGCAATGACGACCCGGAGATACAGCCCGCCTGGCTCATGGTGGCCGAGAAGTCCCCCGACGATACTGCTTCTGCCTTTGCAGCCACGGCTATCGACTCTGAGAACGCCGAACCCGCTGCGGATACTGAAGATGCAGAAGTGAGCCCTGAGTGGACCCTCAAGTTTCAGGACTTCTGGGGTGAGGAGTACAAGAAGGAGATGACGACTGCCCTACCGAACATCGATGGACTCAGACATGACCCCCAAGATGAAGCCAACATTAACCTGGACCCTGAGCTGAGCAAGAAGGGACCTCCCTGCCAGCGCATCTACAAGAAGTCCGCAGAGGAACTCCGCCAACTTCGAGAACGCGTGGAGACTCTGATGTCCAAGGGCTACATCCGACCCTCTTCCAGTCCTTATGCAGCTCCCTGTTTGATGGTCCCTAAACCCGGGAACCCCAAGGAGCTGCGACTGGTGATCGATTACCGGCTCCTCAACCGCCAGACAGTTAAGGACAAGTATCCTCTCCCAGACATCCAGATGATGTTCGACGAGATGCAGGGTGCGAAGTTCTTCTCTTCGTTCGACGCGGTGGATGGCTTCTGGCAAGTACCGATGGCACCAGGAGATGTCGAGAAGACCGCCTTCACCACCCAGATGGGGTCATATGAGTGGTTGGTCATGCCGCAGGGGCTGCAGAATTCACCATCTCAGTACCAGCGACGGATGCAGCGGGCCTTGGGCCATCTCCCATTTGTCCGGATCTTCATCGATGATGTGGTCGTCTTCAGCAACACCGCTGCAGAGCACTACGAGCACGTCAAACAACTGCTCCTGACATGCAGGGAGAAGGGCGTCTTCCTCAAGAGGTCCAAGTGCCAGCTGTTGAAGAAATCCTTGCGGTTCCTTGGCCACTGTATCTCCGCAGATGGCTGCAGACCCCAACACGACAAGGTGGCTGCAGTGAGGGACTGGCCCGAGCTGGAAACGGTTACCCACGTCAGGCAGTTCTTGGGCCTAGCGGGGTATTACCGCAGGTTCATCCACTGCTTCTCCGAGATCGCTCAGCCCCTCACCCGGTTGACCAAGTCGGACGTACCCTGGGAGTGGGGTCCCATGCAGCAGTGGGCCTTCGAGGAGCTGAAGAAGGCCCTCACATCAGCGCCAGTGCTCGCCTTGCCCAACATTAAGGGTGCCGCAGACGGCACAGCGCCTTTCGTGGTGCAGACGGATGCTAGCGGCATCGCTCTTGGGGGAGTACTGATGCAAGACAATGGAGATGGTCTTGGGCTGCGCGTGATAGCATACGAGAGCCGCCAGTTCTCAGCCGCCGAGCAGAATTATCACACCGGCGAGCGTGAGCTAGGTGCTCTACACCACTGTACCACCGTCACCTGGCGGCATTACCTCATCTTCACCAACTTCCGCATCCAGGGTGATCACCGCCCCCTTGAATGGCTGATGGAACCTGGCAGAGAGCTTAGCCGCAGACAGGCACGCTGGTACATGGATCTGGTGGAGGTGGGAGTCCCGAGAATGGAGTACATCAAGGGAGCGCTGCTGCTGGTACCAGACGCCCTGTCCAGAAGACCCGACTTCAAAGACAAGGACGTTCGCGAGGGGTTGAAGGAGGCAGGAGTGATCGACCCCACCTCAGACCTGCCGAAAGACCCTCTGGCAACGCTGGAGTCTGAATGCTTCTCCAGCTCACCACCCGCAGCTCATCCCCACTGGGCCCAGACGGTTGACTGTTGGCTCTCAGCAGTGGAAACCCTCTCCGTGGCGGAACAGGCCATGGACATGGGGGAGACCATTGCTCTCGTTAATCCGAAGCTCTATAAGGGAATGAAGGAGGATCACCTCGACTTCGACATGCCTGACTGGCCTGAAGCTGATAGCGCGAAGCCGACAGAAGCTCCACACCAACCCCCTGACAGAGCTCCATCTCAGATAAGGATAACGAGGAGCATGTCACGCGCTGGAAGAGCCTCTACGACCCCAGCGCCTCCACAGTTGGCGTCACCGAAGACGCGAACGCCTACATCACGAGCTGACGCATCGGAGGCGCCCACTGAGAAGGTGCCAGTGAGCTCACCACCCCCGCAGCAGGCGCCCCAGCAGTCAGCTCCATCCCCGGTCCTTCACCCGCAAAAACGGCAGACTCCCCCCGAAGACTCACAGAATTGGCGTGTCCGAGCAGAGTACTCCTCGAAGTACGCCGAGAAGTTTGGACCCTTCGATGTGGACGCCTGTTGTGACTTTGGCGGCCGCAACAGACAGGCGGATAGATTCTGGACAGACTGCCTTTCAGAGAAATGGAGGGGCCTTCGGGTTTGGTGTAACCCTCCATATAACTCCAAACACATTACGGTGGAGGCGATTTTGAACAAGTATATCGCAGAATGGAAGGCAGACCCAGAAAACACCTCAGCAGTCTTCGTTCTACCAGATCACCAGTCCAAGCTCCCCGCGTGGCGCAAACTTTTCAGAAAGGCCAATATGCAGATCGTGGAGGTCATCCCTACTCACGATGATAAGGGCGAGCCCAATCAGTTCTTCGAGAACCCAGATGGGAAGGCCTTCGACCTTCGTTGGCCTGTTCTGATAGTACACGCCCCTCCCGCCAAACCACAGCCGGCACGCGTGAGGCACCCGCGAACGGCCCCCGCTGTGATAAGGACAGGTGAGGCAGCAGCCTTCAGAGACGCAACCTCCCAGCAGTCGGACTCAAAGTTCCTGCGTGCGTTGAAAGCGGAGTACACCCGAGAGGGGACACTTCGTTCGCTGCGGGAGAAAGTGAAGGCGGCACCACACCAATGCCTACAGGACTTCAGGCTGGTGGGTGAAGTGGTTTGGAGGACCGCAGCAGGGAGATATCAGTTGGTGCTGGGGGAGGACTCTCCACTTCGAGAAGTAGTGATTCGCCATGCTCATGAGTCATTGTCCTCAGGCCACACTGGGCGAGACAAGACTCTGGAGAGGGTGCTGCGACGCTTCTATTGGCGTGGTGCCGCGGAAGATGTGGGCACCTGGGTTGCATCCTGCGCAGTGTGCCAATCAGTGAGGCCGCGGGGAACTTACCCGGATGGGTTGCTAAACCCTCACAGCATCCCGAACAGGCCATGGCAGGATGTCGCGGTGGACTTCGTCACCGGCCTGCCGGTATCAGAGAGGGGCAATGATGCTTTCGTGGCCTTCACCTGCAAGCTGACGAAGATGGTCCACGTTGTGCCGATGAACTTCGGCGACAGCTCCGCAGCTGTGGTGGCCAGAATCTACTTTGACTCGGTGTGGCGCTTACATGGCGCGCCTATGAAGATTGTCTCTGATCGTGACCCGCGGTTTCAAGATGCTTTCTGGCAGGAACTCATGAGACTGATGGGTGTGAAAGTGGCTCGTACCACGCCGTACAACCCTCGGTCTGACGGCCAGGCGGAACACAGCAACAGGGTTATTGAGGACATGCTCAGGTCCTTTGTTGACGCCAATGTGGAGGACTGGGATCTGTTCACCACTAACGTGGAGTTCGCGATCAATGACTCCAGGAGTGAATCTACTGGCTTCACGCCGTTTGAACTGGTGTTCGGGTTCTCGCCGCTGTCGCAGTTGGACCTTTTCCTGGAGGCCGCACAGTCCACCGCTGGACGACGAACTGGGGGAGTAGGCACCGCACACGAAGTGGCTGTGAAATTTTCGTCGCAGCTGCGGGACGCCAGCAGCGGTTAGAGCTGGCTCAACAGCGACAGCGCGAACAGTTTGATCGCAGACACGGGCAGCGGGAGTATGCTGTTGGAGATCTGGTCTGGATAGAGGCGAAACACCTTACGGAGAAGGTGATGGATCGCTCCATCTGTAGGAAACTGACCAAGCGCTGGCATGGACCAGTTCCTGTGACCGAACGCTTCTTCAGCGATATACAGATGACCATGCCCGAGGCCGACAGAGGAGCTCCAGTAGCCTACCGCCTACGCCTCCCTCCTCACTGGCGGATTCACGACGTGTTCGCTCAACATCGCCTCAAACCGTACACCAGCGGTCAAGATGCTTTTGCCGCACGCGATCACCTAGCAGTACCTGAAGAGGTGGTAGTGGACGGTCAGAAGGAAGCACACGTTGAGCGTATCCTTGCACGTCGAGTGCGGTCTGTTCGAGGAAAGGAGGTGGAAGAGTGGAAGGTTCGCTGGACTGGCTACTCCAAAGCTCACGACCAATGGAGGACGCGTGACAAACTTGAACGCGGAAGTCCACTTCAACAACTTCGTGAATTCGAGCAAGCGAGACTGCACATGGAAGCGCAAGTCCGCGACGAAGCCACTCGGCGACGCGAGCAGCGTGGCCGCCACTCCGCTCAAGCCGGAATGACACTGGCCCACCTCATCACCAATCCCTGCGATGAACTGGACCAGCTCGAACAGATGGAAGATGATATCCCCCTGCCGTGGGAACGCCAAGAGCGCGTGGAAGATGGGTCGTTGGCACTGGTGACAGAGCTGCTGGCAATACAGGCAAAAACAACCCGCACGCCCAGGATTCTCGTACTTTTCAGCGGTACTGGCTCAGTAGAGAGGGAATTCCTAAATTGCTTCCCCTCCGCCTCAGTGGTGACCCTCGACTCCGGGCATATCTGGCAACCCACTCATGTGTGTGACATCCTGCAATGGGACTACAAGCAATACCCGCCTGGATTCTTCGATGTTATTTGGGCAAGTCCCCCCTGCAGGCAGTACAGTCAAGCGCGCACCACTGGTGGACCCCCTGACCTTCCCCAGGCTGACAAAATCGTACGACGAGCATTGCAGATCATTGACTACCTAGAGCCAAAACATTGGTTCATGGAAAACCCCAGAGGTCGCTTCCCTAACGCGCTACGGCTTCGCCCTATGATGCGCCAGCTTCCCCCACCGCTGGTGTGTACCTACTGCATGTATGGTACGCAGTACATGAAACCCACCTGCATATGGACGAACTCAGCACCACCCTCGCCCCTGCTACGCTGTACTACTTCAACACCGTGTGCGTGCAGATGGGCAACCGGTGCTCACCCAGAGACTGCTCAGCTTGGACCTCACCCGCAGCAGACTGGAGCAGGTCGATCTGCGAGTGTATACCCCGTACCAGCACTCCTGCTACGACAACTTTTCCGACATTTACGCCTCCGCGACACTGAAGACCCGCTTTAGATTCCAAGTGGCACCCTTCTTCTTGAAAGTGGTGCCCTGGTAGCGGCAGGCAAACTATGCTCGAAGAGGAACCAGAGAACCTAAGAACTGGAAACAGCAAGGAACCAGAGAACCTAAGAACTGGAACTTAGATGGGTACCTTAGCGGAGTGATCCCAGGAGGTAGACCACTCCTAAGGGGGGGAGAGTTGTGCCCGGAGGCACAGCGTGAGCCGATATGTCTATGCGTCCGTATGTGTGTCATCGGGGGTAATCTGGGATTGGCACGATGACAGTGAGATTGGGCTTGAAATCACGATGAGAATGAATACCAGATGTCCGGGGTATGACATGACACTATGACACTATGACAGTATGACAGTATGACACTATAGTAGTATGACAGTACTGTGGGGGGTGTCATCGTGGAACTCAGTCAGACCCTCGAAGAATGGTCAGATTCGCATCGGGGTTGAAAAGACAATGAAATCGAATATCAGATATTAAGGTTATGACAGTATGACAGTATGACGCTATGACAGTATGACAGTACAGTAGTATGACAGTACTGTGGGGCAGTCATCGTGTCAGCCTGTCGGCATAACATCTGAATCGAGAATGACGAATCGGAATTAGAAATGAGATCGGATCGGGAACTGAACGTTGAGCCGAAGTGTGACATCGGCTCTCGAGTGGTTGACCCTGCAACCTGAGTGACGAGTGAATAAGTAGAGCACTTGAGAAGTGTTTAGCCTTCAGAACTCGGAACCGAATTATCGTTTGTACCTCAATCTGGCCCTGATCCAGTATATTATAAAAATCCGAATTGTGTACCTTTGCACGTTCAATCAAAAACATATCTCCGAGCATCTGTCGTCGTGCCCCTGGCACACTGTTTCTGGGGCCTGAGCAGGCCATTTTCAGGGTTTTAGGGTTTGTGCTACATGTAGGTCAAGGATAACATCGAATTTGCAAGCAACCCATGTCCGTTGCATTCCTATGGGGTTTCGCATTATGATTGCAAGCATATTGGACCATTATAACCCATCAAAGATTAAGTTACACAAGTGCAGCTAGGATACGTTGATGCTCCGCCTCCGGTACTATCAAGTAGTCCTGCCCGCCTACTTTGCGCTTCCTCAGAGCCACTTCCACACACACTATATGATGTGAGTACGTCAAACATTTTCTGCTATTGTCTACAAAGTACTCCGTGCATGTGCTTTCATCCCTCCATTCCAAAAATCTGCCTTCAACAACGAACTCGCCAGGGGTAGCATGCACTCCTGCCCCTGCACTCCCCCCCACACCCGGTGTGTAGTAGTCGTCCTTGATGCCGTCCGCGTCTAGCACTTGATGCACTCCACCTAGCGCCTTCACCAAATAATATTGGTGGTTCTCATCTCCCCCCGATGAGCGTGCAAAGATGCTTCCTCGTGAAACCTCCACTTGCGCCACGTCGTGCGCCTGCTCCGCTGCACGCATCCTCGTTCGCCGCTCTTCCCCTACCGCCTCCGCCACCATCGTGAAAGGCACCCATTCATCCACATGACTCTTATAATGGCACCCTTCACTATCCGGTTGCGGGTGCTCACATTGTGCGTAGCAATAATCGCAATAACATGGACGATCACGCTTCAACCCAACCATTAGGCCAACTCCCGCCCGCACCGAGTGCAACGCCAAAGTGTCATCCACCGTCTTGAAGCCCTGGCCCGACTCGTCGACATCGCCATCCTCCACCAAAAAGAAGAACCGCTGCCCAAATGCCGAGCGCCGGTTGGATCCTTGGTCCTTCGCAAACCGCAATCTCTCCAGGCAGAATTCATACAAATCCCTTGCATTCAATATCTTTCCATACCACTTATCCGTTGTTGCCATTACCGCCAAACTAGCCTCATGCTTCACCGCAACTCCCATTGCATCTTGCTCGCCTCGTGCGTGGGATGTCTCAAAAAAGTTTCGTTGGCACGGTATGCCAAGCCCTCGTACCCATTCCATCGGGCGCCCGCTCTCCACCACATCCGCAAAGGCCGTGCCGCATTTGTTCTGCGCCGCACTCCCATCCGCCCACTCGTGAATGAATTTTGGGAGGGGCAAACCTCTTTTCTGAAAGTACTCCTTGACGATGAGTTTACGCATGTGCTGGATGGCACGGTGGCTATGGGGCATGTCGTTGCCCATAAAGTACAGGTAATCCTTCACAATGATAGGATTCTCCTCCGTGGACTCCACCCCGTCCACCTCCTTTACCGCATGCCGCCATAGCACGCAGCATAGTAGCGAGGCCTGCTTCACAATCCAATGCAAGGATTGGATTGCCCGTGGAATGTTCAATGCATGGTTCTCGCTGAAGTCGAAAAGAAGGAGGCAATGGCCCATGGGCAAATTCTCCTTGCACTTGTTGAACATGTTCATCGTGTGTTGGGCCATAAAGCAATGGCATGGATATGTATGGCTTTAAAAATGGACAGGTTTGCCCACTCACCCCGGCTAGTTCTTTCACCGCCCAGTCCCCATCTGCATCCTTCCGCACGAACTTGCCCGCGCACGAACACTTCTATCTTGGACTCCCCCGGTACATGCCCCAGCATACACCCTTGTAACTTGGACACGAGCTCCCCTACCGGAGTCTTCTTCTGCACAAACTGTACTCGGTGTTTGTTCTTCCCGTCGTCGTCGGTTCCCACCACCGCGCTCTCGTAGGTACTCCACTCAACCTGCTGGCCGGCCTTTCCTATCTCCGCCTCGCACAGCTTCAGGTTTCGCAACCCCCCGCAATCCTCGCACGACCCATCCAAGCAAGGCATAGCGTGAAACTCCGCAGGCTCTCCGTCTGCCCCCGTTGGCTTCGGGCACAACAACGACGCTACAAACTTTGACGTCGACGAGCCAACCTCGCACCGCCCGCAGACCTTGTCCGGGAACGCCTCTGTCGGCTTTCGATTGGATAGAACTGCCCTCTGCCCCCCTAGCAGAGGGCAACACGTCCTATCCTCGCACTCGCACTTAGAGTGCAATACCTCGTGCGCACGGTTGTATGCTGTCAATGCCAACCGGAAGTCCTCGTGATATCTGCAGCAGCAGGATATCGTGTCCCTCCGGGTAAGCCTGCGCACTTGCTTCGGCTTCTTCTGCTCGAAAGTCCTCAAGCCCACCTTCACATCAGGTTCCTTCTTCTTGAACCTTCTGAACACCTCCAGCTGCGTCATTTCCAGCCACTGCTTTGAGGCCTTTTCAACTCTCCCGTCTTCACGTCGAACCTGTATGACATCCCTTTTGCAGGTGGACACCCGCGTTATCCCTGGGCTGAGCCAGAAGTCCCTTATTTTCTGCAACACTTCGGCGTTCAGGGCGTCCTTTGCCTTCTTCTTCACTTCAGTCACCAAGCCCTTCAGCAGCCCGCTTCCTCGCCTTGCTGCCAGCTCAAGGCCGATACCAGCTTGCAAGTTCCGGTGCCCTAACTGCCCTGTGGTTACCACACCGACTTTTATGCCTAAAACTCCGGCGACCTCTTGCACTGTTTCTGACGCCCCTCCCCCAAACGCCATCGCTGCTCCTGCCAGTTGAATGTCGCGGTCTAGTTTGCAGCGGCTGCTTGCGAGGGAGGCGAAGGCCGCACGTAAGCTGCTCACTATGCCCATACCCACGCGATCCTCTGGTGCACGCATGCCACCACGCACCGCAGTTTGAATGCCGCTGTCCAACGTTTGCACATAGTTCGCGAGCGCTCCTGGTATCAAATCGTCACGCGCGTTCTGAAATACCCCCTGCAGCTTCTTGTTCCAGTGACTTTTGCTTCCCCGCGGGATACCGATAGCAGCGGTAGCGCCCGATCCCCGCTCTTCAGGGACCCGATCAGGGATATCCACTCGCAAACGCTTCCTCGCGCGAGAGTCCGCCTGACGTCGCCTTGCTGCAGCGCGCCGTTTCGCAACAGTGGATACTGGCGTCGTCCCAACTGCAGGCGACGCTATACGCGATTCCACAGCGGGCGGTCTAGGGGATGCCACAGGGGATGCGCCACAGCGGGCGCCACAGGGTGCGCCACAGCGGGCGCCACAGGGGGCGCCACAGCGGGCGCCACAGGGGGCGCCACATCCAACCAGTACTTAGCGAAGGCTGTGATGCGTGAAGCAAGTTCCACGCCACGCTCTACATCTGCTGCATCCACCGGGTACACCTCAGGGAAATCATGCGCCTCTTTGCCAAGGCTTTGCAACCACGGCAGTAAGTCAACTAACACTCGAAGAGAAGACATTGTCCCCGCTAGCTGTTTGGGTGTGGCAAAAGCCACAGGTGGGAACCTATGCAATTAGTTCCCCCCTTAAAGTCTAAATCAGTTCCATACTGCAGTAGTAGGGCGGTCCGCTGCTGTACTCTCTCTGACTTTGTTTTTAAAAAAGCAGTTCCCAATTCACCCCCCTATAATCGTCCAGGCCCTCTGCTTCCATCAAGACATCCCAAGCGCAAGGTAGACAAGCGAGCGCGTACTGGTAGTCGGTAATATCGTAAAAATAGCAATCAGGTCCAAACCATACGTGCACTCTTGCTCTCCTATTGCAATAGTCGCACTTCATGATACTTGAGAGTTTAAGTCTTTCGAGTTTGCACTTTCGCGTCCGGTCTTATGCCCGTTCAGGTCTAGTTCACGCATACACGCATCACCGGCCGCGAGATCTAAGCTCCGATGTGACTGGACTGATCTCGCGGCCGGTGAAACTTTTCTTCATACACATCCGATTATGGTATAATTGCGCAGAAGATGTCACCGGCCGCGAGATCAAAGTCTCCCTGTGACTGGATCGATCTCGCGGCCGGTGAAATTTTTCTTCTTACACATCAGATTGTGTATAATTGCGCAGAAGATGTCACCGGCCGCGAGATCTAAGCTCCGATGTGACTGGACCGATCTCGCGGCCGGTGAAATTTTTCTTTGTACACATCAGATTATGGTATAATGGCGCAGAAGATGTCACCGGCCGCGAGATCAAAGTCTCCCTGTGACTGGCCTGATCTCGCGGCCGGTGAAGCGCATGCGCATTTTCAAAGCTTTGCAAGTTAGCGGTTTGGCGAAAGTGCTCACAAGTTTCTCAGTTGTTTAGTAACACCTAGTTACTAAAATCTTCTATATACTTATACTCTCAATACTTATCGAGAAAAAAATGGCCAGTCGTGGAAGTAAAGCGCTTTCAATGGCCTCCGGCGCGGAAGCGCAACCCAAGCGGAGCAGGCAATCTCTGTTCCCCCCTCGCCTAGGATGCGTGGTGCCCGATTGCCCGCACATTGGAAAGGCACCACTGGTCGAAGTGCAGGCGACGAAGTGCACTCTATGCCAGGGCTTTTTTCACAGGGGTTGCGGCACGGAATCTCCGCAGTACAAAGGGGAATGCAAGCGCTGCGGGGACATTACCCGCGAGCACTGCCTGTTTTGCGGGAAGGGTGCAGCGCAGGGCGCTCCTGTGGGCCACGCCTGCGGAATTTGTAAACGCGGGTTTCACGGCCGTTGCGCGGTTGGCATCGGGGTGGAGATGGACGATATGGCTTCTTGCCATCGGTCCAACTGTAAATGCCCGTTTCAAGGGCTGTACAAAACTCAACCTGCGTTTTTTGACAAGCAGCCCTCCGGCTCATTGGCCTTGCCAGCACAGGAGGCAGCAGGGGAGGCGATCGCGGGAGGGGATGCTGCACAGCAGGCGGCAGGGGAGGCGATCGTGGCAGCAGGAGGGGAGGCAGCGGAGGCAGGAGCGGTCCCCATGCCTATGCTTTTCATGACGATAGGAGAAGGGGAGGCGTCAGAGGAGGAAGCACAGGAGGCAGCAGAGCAGGCAGCAGGGGAGGCGAATGCGGCAGCAGGAGGGGAGGCTGCACAAAAGCCAGCACAGCAGGCAGCAGGGGAGGCGCATGCGGCAGCAGGAGGGGAGGCTGCACAGGTGCCAGCACCTGTGCAGGCAGCAGGGGAGGCGCATGCGGCAGCAGGAGGGGAGGCTGCACAGAAGCCAGCACAGCAGGCAGCAGGGGAGGCGATCGCGGCAGCAGGAGGGGAGGCTGCACAGGAGCCAGCACCTGTGCAGGCAGCAGGGGAGGCGAATGCGGCAGCAGGAGGGGAGGCTGCACAGAAGCCATCACAGCAGGCAGCAGGGGAGGCGATCGCGGCAGCAGGAGGGGAGGCTGCACAGGTGCCATGGAAAAGGAGTTCGCAGATGTCATTTGCACCGAGCTGCCAAATTCGGTCCAGTCAAGGGAATTCAAGTCCGGCATCCGGCTCAGGCCAGATTGGAGTGGGAACGCCCTGCACCGGCGAGGATACAAGTTGTCGCAGGAGGAGTTGCGGCAACTCCGGCAACAGCTAGATGAACTCTTAGCCAAAGGGTACATACGACCCTCGGCCTCTCCGTGGGGCTGCCCCGTGCTGATTGTCCCCAAACCAAGTAATCCCAAAGAGTTGCGTCTAGTCATTGACTACAGACAGATCAATGAGATCACGATCAAGGATAAGTACCCCCTCCCGGATGTACAGAGTCTCTTAGATGACCTACAAGGGGCTGCCGTCTTCTCTACGATGGATGCCCTTTGGGGATTTTGGCAGGTTCCTATGAAAGCAGAGGACGTGGAGAAAACTGCAATGACTACGCACTTTGGAGCGTACGAGTGGTTGGTCATGCCCATGGGATTGTCAAACTCCCCAAGTACCTGGCAAAGGATGATGACCCAGTACCTCGGGCACCTACCCTTTTGCAGAGTATTTGTAGATGACATCATGATTTTCTCAGCTGAGGTTCCGGGTAAGAGCGCCCATGATGTCCACTACCCTTCGGTACATGGGGATGTACCCAAGGGCCTTAGATACAGAACGATGTACCTAAGCCGTACATATTAAATCAAGGCCCAAATCCGACGTTTTGTGCCCCTTGTAGTGACAATTAACCAATAGACACCCTCTTCTATCGATATTATGATCCAACATTCGGATCCGATCCGTACAATATACGCTCTGATGCATTCAAAATCACTCTTCTTGAAGAAAACAAAAAAAAAACAGGTCAAAATAAATGTTTTCCCGCCATATTCGGCAAGCTCGGCATTGTTCTCTCTGTGAACGTTCAGCTGGATTCTGGTAGTAGATCTTGATAAAATATAATTCATATGTAGTTACAGCCCGACGCTGCTCGCATGGGCTCAACTCTGCCCAGGCCAAGCCCAATGTGCCGCCCATGCGACCACGCAAGCGGGCAAGTATAAGCTCGTCCAACTCGTACTTTCGTTGGCGACGGCTGAAAGGAGTAGTCGCGGGACGTCGTGTAGCATGGCGGCAACTGCGCTCAGCCATCTTGTGTGCCTCTGTCGGGGACTTCTTCTTGAGGTTCATGCGTAGTTGTCGTAGTAGGACACTATCTTTCAGAGGTAGCCCCAGCCGGACTTCTCCAGCTCCACGATGTCAACCGCCTACGCTGGTCCGCCAAGGAACTCTGGTACACCTCGGAGGCCCCCGGTGCAACCAGATGCAGATCCTTGTAGTCGCTGGGCTGAACTGCTGGTGCCGCGTGATGAGCTCGGATACGTGGGGGAGGTCCATCAACATTTACCGCGGTCAATCGGGACACCGTGTTCGGCATGCGTGAGGAAAGGTGGGGTTTCACGGGTGAGGTTGACCAAGTGAACTCAAAATTTTGAACTTGCAACTTCTCAACTGTGTCACGTCGCAAATTTGAAGTATTTCATAATCGATATGGATATAAATGTTGAACCACATCATAGGCCACGATGCATCGATGACATGACGTATCGTCCGTCTGCGTGACTGCGTCCATCGCACGAACACCCATCGCACGGTTTATACGCACATACCACGACCGATCCTATCCGATACAGTGTGTATAAATGTTTATTGTCGACTGTCCAACAAAAAACTTGGCCCCTTGCACAGTTAGCCTCTTCGAGTCGTCATATCTCCTGGCATCGCGCCAGTCATTCTGGGGCTCTCGCGTGAACCCTGGGGCCTCCTGAAGCGGGCTTGGTGACATTCCTATGTCATCGGGTATATAATTCTACCGATTTATACCGACTTAAGAAAACTTAAGAAAACTTAAGCAAACTTAAGCAAAAACCTTGTTCTAGTGTTGTCAACGGTGTCTGGGTTGATTAATCGATTTCGTGTTTATTGTTGACGATGATCGTATCACAAACATTTCTTAGTATAACAACTATTTCTTGTACCTATTGGCTGGTGAAAAGCGCGCCGAATTTATAGATAATAAATTCAATATTTATATTTCTTGCTCCTGTTGACAGGTTTGAAGTGTGTCAAATTAGTTCTATTATTATTAAAAATCACTATTTCTTGTTCCTGTTGGCAAGTGAAAAGCTTAACCACATTAGTTAATAAAATCGTTATTTCTTCGTTGTCAAATGATTTGTAGATTTCGTCCCGAATTCGTCAAGGCAGGTTGGTTTATTTTGTTTATACCTGCCGAAGAATATACAATATATTTCGATCGCATAAGGATGATTTCCAGCTTTCAATTCTAGTGAGGTTGATTTCCACATTGTTAGATTAGAATATGGTAAAATATGACATTATACTCTGCTTCTCCGACCTGCGAACTACAGGGTTGTTGTTGTATGCGTCACCCCTGCCATTTATTACACCGATGCTACTGAAAATAGAGGCCCGTTGCAGCTTTATCTCCAACCTGCGTCGCTTGACAAGCATGTCTCCAACGGTTACGCGAACACATTGGCATGGCCCAGGGGCAAACCTCTCTTACTTTGCAAATAACACAAGCATGTGCTGGGGCACTGTTAGATTGTTCAATATTCCTAAATGTGTGGGATGGAATGGCTGCAATTTGCTTACTGAGCGACTCGCAATTCAAGAAACCATGCATGCAGCATCGATTATGGAGATGTCTAGGTGCGATCATGTGGACTGGTGTAACTATGCCGTGCGGTGGCATAGTATTAGTTATAACACTATTCATATTCATATTGCACAGGTCGCCGGCGGCCTTGGGAGATATTTGATTTAGGGTTTTGTGGTTTCTATTGATTGTATACCGTGCGATGTTGGATCATTAATTAGTTTCAGTACTATTTCTTATTACTGTTGCGCGCGTCGCCTGACTTGGGAATCATTAATTATTTGATTATTGTTGATTTGTTGGACGCTTGTCGCTCGCGCATAATTGCTTAATTATTACCAACTGGTGATGGAACACAGAAAATCATCCAAATAATTAATCGATAATAAAATCAATAGTGTCAGCACAGCATGTCATATCTCGGAACTTATGTATCTTTCACTTCTCAATTCATGTTGTCTGTCACATATTGGTCACCCTCACGGCTACTCCCAAACCCTAAATGTCAAAAACTTGCATTTTTTTATGTATCCAAACCTAATATAATATTCTCCAAAGATACGCGGCCGTAAAATATCGTTTCCCGATATTGTGCACTTTATAGTGTACCCCCAATACGTAAACCCCCCGCTCGACCGCTAATATCCCACCCGCGCGGCCCCGCAGGCACACCGATTACCTCCAATATTGGCTATGCAGCTTCCTCGTGCCTTCTACCAAAATGTTACACCTTCCCAAACTTTGCAATGGCCGTATATCAACGTATTAATGTGTCGGGCATGCATGTCATGCGCATGGCACGGTTTCCTGGTATCCCCAGTGGCCAAATTGGGCCCGCACGGCTACTCTAAAACCCTAAATGTCAAAAGTTTACATTTTTTGTTTCTCAAAACCTTCTAACACTTATAAATGCATTTTCGATAAAAATCTTGAAATTATGCCAAAGTGCACCACCCATGTGTGCCACATGCCTCGTGCGCATGACTCGTCACATTCGAAATGGCATAGCCGTCGTGCTCACCGGCGCAGTTTTGTTTATAGAGTGCCTCGTGACATAATGTTAAATGACATGGTGTTCGTGTGTGTGTGTGTGTGTGTGTGTGCAGTGTGTGCTGCATACCTACAATTGTACATACTACGTATTTTTGTTAATAATTTTCATGCTGAAAATGACAACGCCATACGTAATCCGGATTGTCATATATATTCTGATGTCTAAATACTATGTATGCTATAACCATGATGGTCACCACAATTTCACACTTTTTGTACGCATCTCCATGTCGTAACTATGGTTTTATTCTGTGGCATACCCTACCAGATATCAATACATAACAAACAGAGCCTTTCGAAGCAATCGACCAGAGCTGTCTCTCAGCCATGAGTGCACGCCATCATCGTCAGTCACCTCAAAATCGGAAGTGTGGGTTGACTTAGATGTTGAATCGGTCACATTGCTCGATGTTCTAGTGCTTGCCTGCTGCCTATGGTTTGCATCCACTCGTGCAACTGCATCAATTGACTGATCCCAAGAAATCTTGGCACTGCTGGTGTTAGCGTCGCTGCCACTGTTGCTCTCAGCTGCACTCTGAATGCGCTTTGGTGTAAAGAATTTGTTTGTGTCGCAGTGTTCCAGTATATGCGAATTCCGCTTGGCTTCATTTGCAGGGGTATAGTTGATTGCATCTTGAGCTAATAGCAGTTCTCTTTGCAGTATCGGATGCGTATTTGGTCGGCAGTGCCGACGACTCAATACCATTCGGTAGATGACAAGACCAGCAACAATGATAACGGAGACTGTGCATAACCCCATGCAAGTTGCCAGGAGGCCATCATAGTGTATACCATCAGTATTTGCTGGCGACAACAAGTCATTGTTTTGCGTAAATGTATCATCTAACCGCTGAGCATCTATAGAACACATGCAACTATCATACAGATTGCAAGTGTCCGTGTTGGTAGCTCGGCACTCATCATAGTTATTTGATTGCATTGCAAAGAATTGAATTCCACGATGGTTGTATGATCTCTCAGTTGCCTCAAGCGTGGTGGAATCATGTATACACATAGCATGATGCACAGGAGTATAATGTGCCGCTGGTAGTGTCGACGACGATGTTGTACTTGTGATATCCACAATGTTGGACGCCTGACACATATTGTTGTTGAGGTTGTAATTGTTGGTGTCTTTGTTTTGAATCCATGCTGTCATACACCATCAACATCCGCCACTGGTGAACATTATGTGCAATATCCAGGAGAGGGATTCACACGGCAGGGCTTGAATATATTGGTCGCCGGCAGCATAAATCGCACCGAAAAATGTTTCTGAACCAATGTAAACCAGCAATGGGCTAGTGATAAAATGTTGTATCATTTGATGAATCACGATGACTGGGAGGAGGGATCATTCAAGACAAGGCTTGCGCAGAGGGCCTTTTTGTAAAAAGTTTTCAAATTATATATAGATATTGAATTACGGGTGATTTGAGTATGTGCTTATGACATATGGTTGAGTATGAGAGATTACTGAGCAGTATCGACCATAACGTTTCCATCCCGTGGTCAATTTGATCCATGAGGGCAATAAACTTCCATGGCTTTGGGGACCTGTTTATCAAATGAAAATAATTTGAAAATAATTTGCAAAAAGACCCTCCGCGCAAGCCTTAGCTTGAATGATACATCCCCTGCTGCTTTAAAGGATTGATACATTAATGCGCGCATGCATGATGAATATAGTACAAATTGCATGCATACATGGATGGCGCGCGGTATCAACACAATAGCACAGAATGCCTGATTAAAACCACTGCATAATTTCCACAGTAGGGTAGATGCGAGAAATTTCACATTGTGATGCGAGATGAAATGCCAATAATACTTGGTGGCAGCGTACGACAGGGTCGACACGCACATGAGCAAGGAAGATATCTCACCCCGATTGGCCGGCCCTGGCAGAACCAAGGCGCCAAAATGAGGCCCGGGTCGAAGAGAAACTTTTGTGGGGCCGAACACCTTTGGCACAAAATTCATGAAAATTGATGAAAATGACTGATTTTTGCATTTTCCTCACACTTAGAATTGAACTTTTCGCGCATGCAGCGGAAATTTTGTGGTTTGGACCGGTCGGACTGAAAGCAGGCCAGCAACTAGATTTGGGATTTCGGGCCAAACCAAGTCCAGATAAGATATCTTCCCTGCACATGAGTCAAAATGCACATAGACATCTCGATTTCTGAATCCCCCCCACGTGTGTGCATGGCAGTACACAGACTTTCCATTTAGTGCCTCTCAGGCACGCATGAATCATGTTACGCACACACTCAAGTGAGGGCGGAGCACATTCTATTTTGCGGGTTTCATATATGATAATCATGGTGAAACTTATACTTGTTGGCAAGACTGATAGTGCTCATGCACGCATCTCTGAAAAAATACTCATTCACGCACCCCTACAAAAGGCCTAGCTCGCATCCGCGCTCTCTAGCCTTGCGAGGCAGCATTTTGTCGAGATGCCGATACCCTACCAACCCACACATCCACGTGTAATGTGAAACTGCATGTGGATTTTTTTTATCGATTAAGAAGGCATCCAAAAATTAAGATGCCCTGATTGATACTTTGACAGCAGCGCGCCCACATCCCCAGTCACAAGTAGCATTCAAGTTGGGTACCGACATTCTGATGAAACATCGGGTTTTGTGGGGGTATCAGCTATCATTGCATGCAGGGTGCTGGGAGGAGCTGAGAGAGCAGGCTTTTATTACGGGAGTAGTTTCCTCCCCCCAGCTCCCCAAGTCTGCATATAAGGTCAGATCCATGTTGAAAACGATTTCATATTGATATACATATTGAGTTATCCGGGCATATCAATATTGATATTGATATACTGCACATATGTGGTAAACCAGGGTTGATGATTAATATACTGCACATATGTCCAGGGTAGATATCTTCCGCGGAGGTGACTCGGCCCACATTGGGAATTTACTTCGGCTACATTTCGGCCCGTCTCGGCCCGAACCCAAAATTGCCCGCCGCAGGCGCAAAATTTTAATTTTAAGTATGACAATTTGTCAAAAATCGATAAAAATTTGGAAATTTGTCGATTTTCCCCTCAATGCGACTGGGCCCATCCGCAACTTTTCCTTCGGCCCGGGCCTCCGTGACACGGCCCCGGGCCGGCCAATCCCAGGAAGATATCTTCCCTGCATATGTCATCACTCACGCTGGCTTACTACCACATACTACCCAAACTGTGCATCGAGATTATAAGAACATATTCTGATGGTTGAGTACCACAACAAAATACAATGACCTGATATATGATGCCGTGGTTTTGTTGGAACCACCGGAATGCATACTGTACATGGAAGCAACCCAACATGATCAATACGAATGGTGCACTGTGCCTGTATACTCGACTATTTGTCGACTTTGCATAATTATATGGCACCGATCAATGGAACCGACCCTCACAGCCCTAAACAGGGTAGACCAGATGGAGCGAGTTTCAGCAGAAAATACAAAACGTGGAGAAATTTTGACATGACGGTGCTGCAAACTTCACTGAAAGATAGCCAAGCTAGGTGAGGGACGAAAAGGCATAGGTTTATTTTTTCACGCAGCAAATTTCCATTAACTCCTATGCTGTTATGGCATTTGGACTTTCTACGACATGGTCGGCTAGCCCGTTGCTTGTTAAGGTGCATATGAAGACATACGTGTTCGTGCTTGCAACCAAGTTCTTCTTGGCATCGTTAGGCACATTTTGAGCTATCGAATGCCTTGATAGGGGGTGTCTAAGGGGTCCAAATGGGCGTTTGTGGGGGGTAAATTGATCGATTTCAATGTCGGATCCGCGTGAGATAACAGCATAGGAGTTAAACATATAACGATCCTAGTCATTGTTAAGCGGTCGGTGATGGGAATAATTTAAAGAATAAACATGTGCAGTGTTGCCGTTGGTGAGAAGGAGGTTCCATGCTAAAATGAAATCAGTGGTGGTATGCCACCACGCGTGTTGTCCATATATCAAGGATAGGAATCAATTGTTGGGACAATTATGATTAATCGGGTTCATAGTGTTTACACCAATCAAACCAGTTTCAAATCGAGATATACAAGTATGATCCACGATGTAACCGGTTACAAAAATGAACTAATTCCTACCCTTGCTATACATTAAGGTTTCAATTTTCCAGGAGCAAAATTTGATGATTTCTGGTGCAAACCATGACACCTGGATTCCAGCGCAGATTTCCGGTGCAAAAGCTCTTCAGTGCAAAAGTTGATTGTCCCGGAAACAATGAAAAACCTTGTATATTTCCGATGCCAAAACGTAGATTCTAGAAGCATAGCTGGCGATGGCGGTGGGGGCGGTCCGCGGGTGGTACTCGGGCGGTGCGTGGGCCGGGGGTGGCGGGGGTGGGAGGGGGGCGGGGGGTGGTTTGGGGCAGGTGGGGGTTGGCGGTGGGGGGTCTCAGCGTCTCGGTAGTGAACCCCCCAGCCGCCAAACCCCCATCCTCCCCCACACACCCGCCCCCGGCCAACGCCGCCCGAGTACCAACCGCGCACCGCCCCCACTGCCAGCGTCAGCTATGCTTCTAGAATCTACGTTTTTGCACCGGAAACCTCTAAGTTTTTTCACTGTTTCTGGTACAATCAACTTTTGCACCAGGAATATTCATTGTTCCGAAAATATATAAGAAATCACATATTTTTGTAGCAAATATTAATTGTACTGTAAACAATCAATATTTGCTACAGAAATATCCATTGTTCCTGAAATATATAGCAAAAGTTGATTGTTCCCGGTACAATCAAAATTTGCTCCCAGAATAATATAAACCCTATTCATTATAGTATTCACTCTGGCTTACCACCACGCATTGTGTGATTTGTACGAAGCAACACAGGCATCAGATAGTTAAATCAGATCGTGATAATCACGTCGCGTGTACCGGCGCGATGGATGGTGCATACACGGCTACACACAAAGCGATTCACAATGCGAAACACACATACTGCTTGTAGGTATGAGCAAAGGTCGCTGCATAATTTATTCATTCAGATTATAGTAGCATGCATCACGTGACTATTTGTACGCGTGTAATACATATTGCGTTATCAATCTATGCATATAGGCGGTTGTTTCGACAACGCATACCCTTGCTTGTAAAATAATGTTTCGAAGCCAAACTTACACATGGTCGTCAGGAACAGATCCTTCACCAGTAAATACAGTACACTTGCACTACCCCGGCAATAGTTGCACGACCACTAACAAAACAAGCCGCCACCGTGTCTATATGATAGGTGTATTGTATTTTGCTATACATGTATACTGCTGCATGATGCACACGGACACACTGCACAATATCTTTTTGTTGTGGACTAACCGATGTCAGTTTCTGTATATTCCGCATTGTGGATGTGCTCAGCATCGATAACGATGTCGTACTGGATCGTCGTTTGCCCTGTAAGAGGGAGTATGTACAAAATATTGTTCACTTGCTGCCACAATTCAGGTCTAGTACTCATCGTATTCACTCTGGCTTACCACCACGCATTGTGCGATTTGTGCCAAGCAACAGCGGCATCCGATTGTTAAATCATACCGTGATAATCACGACGCGTGACAATTCAGGTCTAGTACCACCACCATCACATGCCGACCCATATCAAGGAAATAATAATATTGCTGCTGCAATACAATATACAAATTTGCTGGCAACAACACATGCGGTTTCACGCAAGGTGACGTTATTTTGCACTTTTTGACGGGAAACAGTAGTGTACAACCAGATGCCGTGAAGTAGATAGGTGACAGGAGCTGTTATGATTGTGCAATTATAAACGAGCATCAAAATCCATATATAGCACATGCACGAGTTTTGCACAGACACACAGGCACAGCACACACACATGCACAGCACACACATGAACATGTCACTGAAGCACTGATGCTATTCGGGTCTGTATACATACTTACGCCTGCCCCTAACAACAATATTTTTCTCATTCTCACTCGCACAAACAATATCCCATACAACCCATCCACACACATCCACAAGTGCTACTACGTGCTGATGTGCCAGAGTCGATTTATGTACAATTGTGCATAATCTAATGGTTATTCGTGCCTGAAATGTGTATACTATGTTCCCATAACTTTACATAGCGGCTGGCTTCGATGTTCTCACGCAGTCGTATCTCTATGTTTACAATCTGAACGGCATCACGTGCCGTGGTCTTATCGATGGTAGCGGTGCCGGTTGCTTTGAGCTTCTTGCTGCCAGCATTTACAATGACAGATTTCGTAGATGGATCCTTGCCTGAGTACGTGCCAGCTTCCATGTCGATGCGATAAAATCCATCTTGTATACACGTGTCATTATATACTTTCCGATTATATTTCACATACACATCTAGACAGCTGAAAATAATGTCGCCATGCACAATATTCAATTGTTGCGCTGCTCTTCTCAAATTGATAGGTTTTGAAGTTGCCGCATCCGCTGCACGCTTCAGTTTCCTGTGCATGCATTGGGAAACTAGTGGGTAGGACAACAATACAAAACTGTCCTGATGAACAATGATGACGATCGGCAGCGGTTGTTGTAATAT
Organism: Cymbomonas tetramitiformis; assembly: GCA_001247695.2. Lineage (NCBI taxonomy): Eukaryota > Viridiplantae > Chlorophyta > Pyramimonadophyceae > Pyramimonadales > Pyramimonadaceae > Cymbomonas > Cymbomonas tetramitiformis. The sequence continues at coordinate 37,635 of LGRX02001023.1, read as the reverse complement.
TATAGAACAAGTCTACACATTCATCAGGACACGTCCTGATATAAAGCCTACTCACATTCTAAAATATGTGCATGCCGGTGATCGAATGCGATTTAACAATCTCCACGATCTAAATTGGAGTCACTTTGCAGGCGTCAAACATCAGCCCTGGCTTACCATAACGTACTTCAAGGTATGTCTTACGCGAGGTCGACTTTACACAAAACTTCTGATTTTCTAGATCGTGAGATATAAGCGATTTAAGTTTCCGCTTATGTATGGTTAAGTATGGGAGATGACTGAGCGGTATCGACCATAACTTTTCAATGCCTGGGTCAATTGCATACCTGGAGTACGCAATATGTTTAGATTGCTTTGAGCGACATGTTTATCGAATAAAAACATTTTCGGAAGTTTTGTGTAAAGTCGACCTTGCGTAAGACATACCTTGACTTATATGACCGTGTGTACCAAACACAGAGGCATCTGAGAGTCATGTGGCAGGCATGTGTGCCCGTGCGGAAGCATCCGATACGTATGCATGGGACACATGGCACCTGACAGGGTCGGTAAATGACCATCTATGAATCGTCTTTTTGTGACAAAAACGATTGTTTGTTCGCGCGAAAAACGGAACCGGCAGTGGAGCGGTCACCGCACGCGGAGCGGTCCTACGTGGCAATGTGAGGCGGCGGACATGCAATTTTATCATTTTCAAGTGTTTCGAAAACATTTTTTGGTCTGCGCCTGCACCCACGAGTTGTCAACAGCCTGTTTAAGCGCATACCAAAAGAGTGTGTCGCACAAACGGGGGCTATTTCCCCAGTTTTCAGTTTAAGGCGGTTAGGCATTGCTAAGATTTGGTAACATAGAGTGGTCAAATGCTTTGATGAAATCGTAGGTTGTCCCTTTTCAAAAAACTTTGGTGTTGTCGATTTTCGAGTTCGGGTTTCAGTGAAGAGTGCTTTATCCTTTTTCCTGGCGACACACGGGAAACCCTGCCAGCATGGAATTCGCACCTTCTAGGGTAAATGTGCTGCGGTGTACTCTAATCTGCATCGCAGGTTGCCAAACTTCACCAAAAGCTTTTTCGACCCGATAGAAAGACTTTTTCAACCTTGTGCTATGGGAGCAGCGCGTCCAGAGTGTAATTCTCTGGCGGAACCTGTGTGTTCTCGGGTTTAATCACCCCTGCTCCCCCTCTAACTCGTGTGTGCTTTCGTGTCTGCAGACGAGCCTGGCGAGTTCGAAAAAAACTCCTAACCGCATACTTCAAAGGACTATTGTTTTCCGCGGGCTGGTCTCAAGTTTGTGAGCAGCTGCACTTTCATAGCATGATAACTGCCACCATGCGCTTTTCGTAGGCTAGAAAAGATAAGCCCCAGCTCAGCGAAATTCGTTCTGAAGCTGCATCAAGCTCGCTGCAGCTTGCGAGTCTTTTGCGTTTGGCTTCCTTAAGGCGAAGGCTTCCTTGTGTGTGCATATTATTGTACATTTTTCCTTCTGACATCATACGATATTTTTGGGGCTGCCGTCTGAGTGTTGGGGCCAACCCCACTCAGCTTGGGTTTAATTCCCAACAGTTCCGAGGGGGGGGGACGGGGACACAAGTGCTGCAGGTGAAGAACGAAAAGCCCCCCTCTTGTGGAAGGAGTTGCGGCCGGCTGCAACTCCTTGATACAAGGGAATACGGCAACCCGTTTGCTGCACTTTTGATAGGGAAACTAGGTGTAACCCTGACTGCGTGTTGTAGGAATCAACACCCAGTCAGGCACCGATGAGCTCGGGAAGGTGAGCCAAACCAGAGTGATCTTTTTTGGGACTGTAGTCTGAGTAATGGGGCTCACCCCGCTCAGCTTGGGTTTAATTCCCAACAGTTCCGGGGGGGGGGAGTTTGGCCAGAACCGACGGCAACCGTACGGGGGAACATCGCCGTCGTTTCCGTCGGCAACAGCACCGAGATGCCCCGTTAAAGCACTCTTTAGATAGATAAATAGTCACGCATATAACCTGTATATTTTGTATAGTGTTCGCTTTGTGTTTGAGGGAGGCACTTTCGAGTGCATAGTACAGGTCTGAGCATCCGTTGGATGGGCTGCCTGTTCACTGTATTCATGAAAACGGTCGGGATCAACGACATCTAGTTGTAGCAGGCTGCCTTACGTTTAAGAGCTCAAAAGGCATAGAAACTAGTTGTAGTATATGCAATCTTATTGTAGAACTAGGCTTGGATAGTTTACTTTGTTGGTATTATTATTGTCATTTTCTTTCTTCACGTGTTTAACGAATAACATATCGCGTGTTCCGATTTGAGGTTTCAACACTCCTAGGACTTTTTGTCGAACCTATCGCTTTTGTATATACATATATAATAACGTTTGCACTCATATATCACCAGTTAGTACGGTTCCCACTCGCTAAGGTTGCCAGCGCGTTGAGACCCTATGTCAGAAGTCCTATTCCCCCCTGAGTTTTACATGTGTTGCACACCAAATGCATTCGAATGAACCAAAATGGACCTCACCATCGTTTTCGGCGACATCGAAATAGGTAATATTGATATTGGTATCGATGGCATACATCGGACAATTCTCCGAATGAAACCCAAACCCCTAGATGGTCATTTCGACCCCCCCCTGGGTGCCATGTGGATGTTGTTTGCAACAGAGCATTTGGCGTGTTATATTGCCCATTACTATATGACAACCATGGCAGAGATGATATAGGTCTCGCTATTTTTGACATGACAGTTCATTAGATTCTGGGACCGAAAACTGGCTTGCCGGATTCTGCCATGAGTTGTGTGTGGGTGCTCGGTAGGACGATGCACGTTGAAAATGTTTGATATTTGAAAATGTTTATTACCTTTCCACCGCCTAAGACACAACAGCCGAGCGGATTCACTCTTTCTTGTTATAATGTTCTTATTGGCCGCTTATTCGTGCAGGGGGTTATCAAGACATGTTGCATCATGTGTAGTTGCATCAAATACACATGATGTAACATCTCTCCCATCACAAATAATGCTATGTTTAAGTTATGTTACATTAAGTCACAGTACATACAAGAGAACCACAAGTTAAAACGGTAAACTATATAAACATAAGAATTAATTGTTTTGGCATAGCTCAGACTAGTTTCGCCAATAAGGAAATTATAAAAGGAAAGAGTGAATCCGTTCGGCTGTTACACCTTAGGCGGCGGAAACGTAATTAACATTTTCAAAGGTTCAGGGAAAATCTGAATAATTCCCGTACAATTACCTAAATTTCCATCGAGAACGAATGGTGTCGCTGTAACATACAGTGGCAATCCTGATACGTGATGGGACGCGGCGGTTGAGATGATACATGCCTGATACAATTATAACCCTTAATCATGATTTATATGACACAGTGCCTCGGAGGGGTAAGTGAAGGTGCATTGCGACAAACATGTTGTGAAGATACCGAGTTGATAATTATTTTTAACGCAATGCAACCAGAATATATCAGATTCTATATGAATTTGGTAATGGAACTATATTATTCTGGGAGCAAATTTTGATTGTTTCCGGAACAAGTAATCTTTTAATTTTCCCCGTAACAATGAATTTTGGCTACGGGAAAGCATATTTAGGGTTCAGTGTTAGGTTGTTAGGGTGCCTGGCTACTGGATAAACCCCATAAACTCTCACTAAACCCTAAATATGCGTGTCCGTAGCCAAAATTCATTGTTACAGGGGAAATCAAAAGTTAATTGTTCCGGAAACAATCAAAATTTGCTCCCGGAAAAATTAAAACCTTTCGGTAATTACATATACATCAACCTGACAAGACAGGCAAGATAACGGCACAGTTGCAATGTTTGGTATCATGTGACGCAATGCCACAAACGGCCATGGTTTATAGGTTCTATATTCTTCCATTGATGCATACAACCCACTATCATTCGCATGTGTAAACGAGCAAGCTGAATCCAAAGCTCAGCTCATGATAACACATAAACAATACACTTATCATACACACAGTAACGGCGTAACTGTTTGTAAGTGGTCAGTGCATATATTGCCGGGATAGTGCAATTGCATTATATACGCACACGCGGTGAACGATTCGTTCCTGACAACCACACGCAATTTTGGCTTCGAAACATTATTTTCGAATAAGGGTGTGTGTTATCAAAACAACTGCCTACATGCACGGTTTTGTAACGCGGCATATGTTACGAGTGTATGAATCGTCACATGGTGCATGCTACTATAATCTGAGTATGCGGCGCCCTTCGCTCATAACTGCAGTATGTGTGTTTCACACTGTGAATCGCTTCGTGCGTGGCCTTGTATGCCTCGTCGCGCCGGGACACGCGTGGTGATTAACACAGTCCAATTCAACAATCGGATGCCTATGTTGCTTGGTACAAATTGCACAATGCGTGGTGGTAAGGCAGAGTGTATACCATAATTTACTATATGCGTATCTGTGCATCCGATAGTAGACACAGACAACGACTTAATGCGCGGCGCTTCTCCCGGCGCGATCGGGGCATACAAGGCTGCATTGGTGATTCACGGCAGTCAATAAATATTTGATGGATGGTAGTGACAAATCCACTGTACAAGGCAGGCCGATCCTTTCGAATTCCGGGGGGAAATGCCCCCACCGACCAGGACTCGAACCTGCATTCCACTGAGCTACAGGAGCGGCTTGATCGATGCTCTGAAGCGTACACAATGACGCCCGTGTACAGTGTGTAGGGAATTGAATGATGTGATGGCGTGTGCATCATCGACTTCACCATCAATGGTACGCCGCGCGGTTGCATTATCGGGCCCCATATCTAGCCCCCTCAACCCATGGGGTTGTGGCCTCTGGCCAATCCCGCAATTTCTCACAGAAATTCTGTAATTTTCTGGTGCACGCCTTGTTTGCGCCGGGCGGCACTTTTTCCTGATAGACTCAGGTCGTATCCTTGGCTGTGGTGTTGCTAATCAATACGTACATATGTACACATTTGCATACATAGTTACGCGCATAGTTACATACGTACGTACATGCATGCGGGCAATAGTTACATACATGCATACACACATGCATACATATTTAATTACATTCTGGCTTACTACAAAGCGACTGGCATACATATGTACATGCATACATGCATAGTTACATACGTGCTTACATATATACGTGCGTACATACTTCATCATGTGAGGGCGCGGCAGCACGTTGGGCCTATTTGCTGGCTAATACTATTATTGGTGCTATTTTTTTAAGGATGCTTATGCCTGTCACGTCGCGCACATTGTGTTTGACACAAAAAGGGGTACCCACAAAATGGGCCCTGGAAAACTTCAGGACGATATCATCCACCGCGAGGGGAATAAAATTACATTAACTCAATATATAGAGAAAGACAGCGGCCCGGTCAAATCCACAAATGTGACATGTGGGTAGACCTTGAATCGCCTCGGAGTTACACTTTCAGGTCGTACAATAAGTACACCACGTCCCTGCAAACATGTGATATTATATATTGTTTGGTGCTTATACATATATATATATGATATACATACATATATATCATATACATACATATATATTGATTCTTGTTGTCTAAGAGTTCGTTCCGTAAGCGTACTCTCAAAGTCCCAAGTTTTGAGCAGATTTGTATTTTATATTGGATATATTTTATAACGTGTTTGTAAGGACAAGGAGGTGTACTTTACGGACTTCCTCAAAAGTGTAACTCCAAGGCTCTAAGGTGTGCCCACTTATCACATTTGTGGAATTAATCGGGGCACTGTCTTGCTCAGTATATTGAGTTGACACAATCCCCCCGCGGTGGTTGATACCGTCCTGAGGTTTTCCAGGACCCTTTACAGTGGGTGCCCCTGTTTTAGCGTTGTGTACCCGTGCGCGGCGCGACAGGGAGTATAAGAAAATATATATACATATATCGGCGAACTTTTTTATGAACCATTTTTTGTTGACGTTACTCGTTGTGGGTTGATACACTGGCGATAATATGCCCTCAACAATCTGACTTGCGCTGTGATGATTCATGTGTATCTGAGTTTGGAGGCTCTGCTGAAGCCGACACAAAGTGCATCAAAAGCCACCGTAGTCACTGACTCCCCTCAGGATAGCCGAAGTGCTGGGGTAGAGAAAGATATATATATATCTCTCTCGGATATATAAGCGTACTCTCAAAGTCCCATGTTTTGAGCAGATTTGTATTTTATATTGTATATATTTTATATTCAGTGTGTAAGGACGTGGTGGTGTACTTGGTGTATTACCTAAAAGTGTAACTCCGCGGCTACTCAAGGTGTGCCCACTTATCACATATGTGGAATTGACCGGGCCACTGTCTTGCTTTATATATATTGAGTTGACATAATCGTATCCCCAGCGCGGTGGTTGATACCGTCCTGAAGTTTTCCAGGACCCATTTTTGTGGGTGCCCCTGTTGGCGTTGTGTTCCCGTGCGCAGTGCGACAGGGTGTATTAAAAAATATATCTACCGGAGTGTGCACAGCCTACTAATCTTTCAGCTGAGCAGCTCCTTACGGAAACTCATACAAAACCTACTAGAAGTGGCTGCTGAGACTGTTGTTGCATTGACGTCACAATGCCAGGCGTCAGTGATACATGCAGGTGTTTTTCACCCAAAAAAGCTTTCAATAGAAGTGACGGTCTTTTGAGCCAGAAAGTCACTGACAAGCAGACAATGAGCAAGAAAATTGCAGAAGAAAAGTTGTAAGAGGCAGAAAGTATCTCATAATGCAAAGCTGCTGGCAGCCACCCGCGGCCAAACCTCAGAGCAGCAGCAAATCTTAGCGCCTGCATATGCTTTTAAAAAATCAATTCGCTTCTCACTTGGGCACAAGTGAAGAGAGACTTTGTTTTTGGCAGCTCCACATAATTATGCATGTATGGACAATATTGCCGGTACCCTGAGTGGGTAAACGTGTGTTGATCCTACGTACGTCAGCAGAGTATGATAAACACACTTTAATATCCAGCCGCAAAATTTTGAGAAAACACTTCTGCCCCAGAAGCCACAGAATCGTGATTGACACAATAGCGCTGCGAATTAAGTATCGGCAATTAAGGAATACGAAATCAATTACACTCTGGCAACTAAGGAACAACCGGCGCGGTGACGGCAGCGGTGGAGGCAATACTACTGCAATGGCTGGTGCCGTGCAGGGATTCCCTCCGACTTTGTTCTACTGAGAAGTATGTACCCTTTTATGCATGGCAAATAGAAGCACAATATTTTGTCCTAGGGCTTCATTGACGTGTAGGAAGCTACAGTAGACGAGATGTTATTGCCCTTTCGATTGGAGCATTCCACCCTTCCACCTATGTATGTAGAGCTGGACTGACCAGCACATACACTTGAGTGATCATGCCGCAGTAGGCAGCTTCACCTCATTTTTCAATCAGGGGGTGTCAGCAGATGCTGCTACAATTTATGCCAGCCCGACTCTTGAGTACTAACGCATATGCGAATCGCAGGAGCCACGGCATGCAGACTTGAATCAACGAAGATCCTGACAACTTTCTCACACTTCACTATTTCTCTCAGCAACCGAGTATAAATGGGTGGGACGGAGACCTGCCACCACCAAATAACAGGCAGTAGCTCATAGTGAACCGACAGCTCAACATCTTTCTCGGCAGCAGCAACGTCACAGTATAGTTGCATCATATAATCACAGTGCCCGCACATTCAGTGGTGCAACGTATTTGGTGAACTGCTGTTGCATCATACCATTCGCGAGCACCAGGGAGCGCATACTCACGGGTCAGCCAAACCCGGAGGGCGGATATCTGACTGTATTGTAGGAGCATGTTTTCCTGGAATTAAGCAGCCTGTATTAATAGCAATACAATTAAGCATCACGTATTAATAGCAATACGTGGCTACAACCTGAGTTTTCAGCTACAAAAGGTGTTGACGGCTCCCTTGAAAACAAAGTCCCACTTATCGATGCACTGTATCAATGCAAGCATGATTTGGAAGCGTGCGGCGCAGGCTTGAGAAGTCGCATGTGTAAATATTTGAAAGATGGCCCCTTCCCGCAAAAGCTTCATTATCTCACTCATGCAGCCATGCGCGAGCGTATTCTTGCAACATATGCTCGCAATTTTATTAAGCGGGGTGCGAACAATAATGCCATTTGTTATACAAGATTAGTAGGCCTCACTACGATACATGCATATATACACTTCGATATAGCCAATCGCATGTTACCTGCCGGTCGGGCCGCGCGATTTATCACTCGATGCGGGTTTAGAACCGTCGACGAGCAAGTGGGAACGAATTGCCCGCGAATTCTATGCGCGAGTCCGACGTAATGAGCATACTTACTGGTATATATATGTATGTATACTATATTGTGTATTGATGATCAACCATGCGCGAGCTAATGATACATTATGTTATATTATACTATATCATATTACATTATGTATATATTATCTAAAATGTGCATATATAGATGACGATGCACACTGAACGAAATGATTGTAAATAGCAGCAGCACGGACATCGCACCAACATCGATCGTACGAAATACTCATCAGAATTGTAATACAACTGTGCTAGCTGTTCGAGCTGCATGTTCTTCGAAGACGGATGCTGGGGAATTGCATAAGTAAGAGTACGGTGGATGACTTGCAAATTTAAATTCGCGTTTCAGTAATAATGGCGGATGCGCGTACCCGAACATAACGATCGTGCTGTCATCGTTAAAAAGCTTGATGCCGTTACTGTCAGATGCGTGATGGATAGTTCCTCTGTCAACGGGCATAGTGCTTGTGACGGTAGTAGTGTCGCCTTCGGATGACTGCTCGGATGAACGAATACTTCTCTATCACTAGCTCACCCACTACGTACACTAGAATGCACTGAGTGCAGTTACAGTGCATAACAGATTCTCTGGGATATGTTGTAAATGCGTGGCCATGTCGAATCTGATCAATACGAATCTCGTCGGTTGCTTATTCGATGCACATGCACGATTGTTGCCAACACGTTCACGCAACACATTGTTGTGACAGATTTTGCGCCAACTTTACAATGCATGCCATCATGCGCTATTACGTTTCGGAGTACAATCGCTCCAACACTTGCAACTATTCAACTGCAGATTGCGCACGTGCCTCCTTGCTAAAGTAGTATCGCGTATGATATATGTAAAAATATGAATGAATGGACTTAGACAGCTTGTGTATCGAGAGTCGGTTTGAGCGAGGGCTGCCTATTGTGACTTTGGATGCGATGCAGCGTGGAGAGATGCGGCACGAGTCTTCGCCGAAATGCGTTGGGTGCAGGGAAAATATCTTACCGAGATTGACCGGTCCGGGGCCGTCGCATAGGGGTCCGGCCCGAAGGCCGGCCGAAGGCGGGCCGAAGGGAAATTTGAGTGCGAGCCGAGTCGCATTGAGTAAAAGTCGATAAATAAATTTCCCTAAAATTGTCGGGGGTTTTTTTAGATTTCGACATACTTAGAATTAAAATTTTGCGCCTGCGACGGGCGAATTTTGAGGTAACAGACTCGGACCGGACTCTGATCGAGTGACATTCTCAATGCGCCCCGAACCGCATTTGCATAAGATTCCCACCCCTGGTTGGGTGCGCACCGGGGCGCCGTCGTTTACGCGCGCGAGGTTCAAGCCTGTATAAATGAGATTCAGCTGGATGTCGGACGCGGCGAGGTCGCCAGTGGATGTCCGGCGCGAGAACGCAAAGTGGGTGTCAGGCGCGAGCTCGTGAGTGGGTGTCAGAGTTGAGGTCGCGACTGGGCGATGTCACGTACGCGGTCGCGACTTGGCGGCGAGAAAGCGAGCGAGGGGGGTCAGAAGTGAGTTCGTGAGTGGGTGTCAGACGTGTCAGACTACATAGTTATAACGTATACAGTATACGTTGTTGGGAACTTGACGAAGGGGGCTTCCCAGGCACCATTTCTACAGATTTATTTTTGGAAATCAAATTTCGCAATCCGACTGCTTTCACGAAATCTGAGAGGCGTGAGCGCAGTGTGCGCGCACTTAGCGAGTAGTGTATATATGTAGCGAACTATCGCGTGTTTCTTACTTTCAGGTTAGCCGACACACCCAGCAGCAGAGGAGCATAGCGTAGTGCGCGCGCACTTAGCGAGCAGTGTATGTAGCGAGTAGTGTGTGTCTTACTTTCTAACTTCTAAGTTAATCGAATACACACCCACACCCACACAAAGCGTTGGGCGTTGGAACCCCTTCACGCAGGATGTATGCGTCCCGAGTTTTCCGGGGCCCGCTGTATAGTGGGTGCACGCACCATGTATACATTCCGTCGGTCGTTGAATTACAGATGATGACCGTCAGATCAAAGGATACCCACGTAAAAAAGGAGGCTATCGTAAACTCTATATGTGACGAAGAGGCCCTACAAGATTACCGCTACACTAATCCGAATATGCGCAACATGAATGTGTGGGCGGCGAAGTTATTTGGCAAGCGTGTTGTCAAAGGTGCCACGGATCCAGCGGCAAAACAAGGCGAGTCGTCATGCTATTTTCTGGATACAGGGAGGTAAACGCTTTTCACAACTCTCCCACGCAACCTGCGGCTGCAACTTGATCGCATGTTGTCAACATCTTCTGGGGAGTGTGACATCACGGTGTACCTCAAGATGTCCCTCGACAAAGAGGTGATCCATTCTTCCCAATACATGCGAGCCATGAAGCGAATCTCATACCACGTCTCCCTCTCTGGTACCGTCAGTGGGTTCGACGAGCTAGTTTTACCACCAGGCTATCCTTACGTAGAAACCCTCGCGCATTACCTTGTGACAAACTCTACAACAAAGCGGGTGGTGTGTCGCCTAGCACGGGTCGTTCGGCGTACAGAGAAATCGAAGACAAGTACCATCATGAAGTTGTTGAAGACTTTTATGGATGCTTGAGCACTGCTTAAGCAGGCTGCTCATCAGCCTCGCCCGAGATGTAATTTGCGCCGACGTCAAGCGTGTTCACGGACACGTTAAACACCCCCTCTGCATTTGGAGTGAGTGCAATAGTCAACGCCTTCGCTCCTTCAGGTTCGTTGGCATTCCTTGCACCACAAGCCCTTGGTGTGAACTCGCCTCTTGATGATGGATCGCACATATCCAAAGGAAAGAGAATAAGCAAAATGTGCAAAACACCTTACCGCGTAGGTTGAGTGTGATCAACGACTTGTTGAACAACCCTTCCGCATTTGGAGGAACGGTGCAAAATTGGCTCCTTTAGGTTCAATATAATTATCTGCACCACAAGCAGTTGGCGTGAGCGCAACTCTTTATGATTCAAAGCACATGTCAAGAGACTGAGATGGACGGCACTATGCAAGAAACAGCTCACATGCCAGATCCAGTGTGTTCAAAGACCCATTGAACATCACCACACCCCCCTGATCTAATCCTAAATATCAAAAATACTATTTTACACCTGTTTGCACCGTATGGTGGAACTTTCATCACGAAGCTGATGGCACGCGGTCCATGCTCACATGTTAAGAGATTTGTGTTGTGAAATGGGAAGGCCGATGGCTTGTAGATTCTTACCATATAGGTTTCATCCGTTCGACAACCAACACAAATTTCGCCCCACATAAGACTTTGCGATACGCTCGACAATCCCCAAAAGACCAATTTCATTCACGCACAAAATCCAAAAACATCACCCAAAGGACTATTGATACATTATCGTAATACATGAGTTACATTGTCGGTAAGCTCAAACGATGGGGAGTGTCGATTATATATGCTCATACAGAGTTTTGCTTGATGCATCGCTCTCATTTCTATCATATCGCATCATGTACCGCAATTCTATTCTGAGACACACTATCACCCTGGTTGTATCAACCTGCATTATGCGCTGATCCAAACGATGGAGAACACTAATCCTCTCCTCCTAGAAATAACTTGATGTGAAGCTTGAACGTGGCGGCATTCGGATGCTTTCTTATGGCCTTCTCCACCGCTGCTTTGCCTATATATCCCATTGCATTGTCTGCATGGAGTCACCATCATGATACCAACAGTGAGTGGGTGGCTTTGGCCAAACTTAGAAATATCACTGCAGAGAAAAGCATTGAATGCCCACACTGCCTAGGTGCGAACTGTTGAACACCACACTCCCCTAGTTTAACCCTAATTATTAAAATCGTTGTTTTGCACCTCCCTGCACTGCAAGATGCGATCTATATCACGAAGCCGATGACGCATTGTCCACGCACACATGCCAAGTGACTCCAAGTGTGAAATGGGAAGATTGAAGATGTGAGGATTCTTACAGTCAAGGTTGAGTGTGTTCAAGGACGTGTTGAACACCCCTTGCTTGTTGGGAGTGAGTGCGACGGCCAGCGCCTTAGCTCCTTCATCACCAATGTAATTAACTGCACCACAAGCCCTTGGTCACCTCTTGATCATTGATCACATGTATCACAAGAAACAAACAACAGAATGTGGAGAAGCTTACCTTCTAAATTCAGTGTGCTCAAGGACCCATTGAACAACACGCCCCCCTAATTTCACCCTAAGCAAGAAAATCACTATTTTGCATCTATATGCACTGCAAGATGCAATTCTCATCCCGAAGCAGATGGCGTATGTCTACGCATGAATGGCCAGAGATTCAAAGTGCGAAATCAAAGGCTAAAGGTTTGTAGATTCTCACATCTCAGATTTAGTGTCTTCAAGGACCCGTTGAACACCAAGTCCCCCGCCAAAAGCTTCGCATCCTTAGGACCCAATTGTTGGAATGGGAGGTTGATTTCGGTGGTATTCGGTGGGATTCCACACACTGATGTCAAGGTGTCACTTTGCTCCATGGCCGCAAGGATGGCTGCTCGGCCATTATCTCCCAAATTGTTGTTCCCAAGCAAGTTGAGTGTGGTCAACGACGTGTTGAACACTCCCTCCTCATTCGGAGTGAGTGCAGCGGCCAGCGCCTTGGCTCCTTCAGCTCCAATTCGATTAGCTGCACCACAAACACTTGCTGTAAGCTCACCTCTTGTACATCCATAATAAATAGTACTAGAAACATGCAGGAACAGGTCAGAAACGACTTACTTCTCAGGTTCAGTGTGTTCAAGGACCCGTTGAACACCCCCTCCTCATTCGGAGTGAGCGCGAGGGCAAGCGCCTTGGCTCCTTCAGGTCCAATGTTGTTATCTGCACCACACGCACTTGGTGTGAGCTCACCTCTTGATTGTTGACCACAAATTTTAGCAGAAACAAGCAGCAAAATTTGGGGGATGCCTCACTCCATAGATCTAGTGTGCTCAAGGACCCGTTGAACACCACGCCCCCCTAATTCAACCTTATACAGGAAAATCACTATTTTGCACTTGACTATACCGCAGGATGCAGTTTTAACAACGAGGCCGATGGCGCATGGTCCTCGCACAAATGCCGAGGGATCTGCATTATGAATGGGAGTGCTAAAGATGTGTGAATTGATACCAGTCAGATCCAGTGTGTTCAATGACCCGTTGAACACCACGCTCCCCTATTTTAACCCTAATTAGAAAATCACTGTTTTGCACCTATCTTGACTAAAAGTTGCAATATACATCACGAAGCCGATGGCGCATGCTCCACGCACACATGCCAAGAGACTCCAAGTTCGAAATGGGAAGGTTGAAGGTGTTTGGATTCTTACCCATAAGGGTGAGTGTGTTCAAGGAACCGTTGAACACTCCCTTCTCGTTCGGAGTGAGCGCGACGGCCAGCGCTTTAGCTCCTTCAGGCCCGATTCTATTTACTGTAACACAAGCATGTGGAGTGAGTCCAATTCTCAATGATTGATAACAAATGACAAGAGAAACACACAACACAATGTATGCGATGGCTTACCGGCGAGCGTCAATGCGTTTAAGGACGTGTTGAACACCGCACTCCCCTAATTTAACCCTAATAGAATAACCACTATTTTGCACCTATCTATACTGCAGAATGCAATGTAATGACAAAGCCGATGGTCCACGCACACATGCTAGAAGATTCAAATCGTGAAATGAGAAGGCTGAAGGTGTATAGAATCGTACAATCAAGATGGAGTGTGTTCAAGGACGTGTTGAACACCCCCTCTGCATTCGGAGTGAGTGCAACGGCTAGCGCCTTGGCTCCTTCATCTCCAATTTTGTTATCTGCACCACAAGCACTCAAAGTCAACCCAGCTCTTGATGAATGATCGCAGATATCAATAGAAACAAACAACAGAATGTGGGAAACCACTTACTAAATAGATTCAGTGTGTTCAATGACGTGTTGAACACCCCCTCCGCATTCGGAGTGAGTGCCACGGCCAGCGCCTTGGCTCCTTCAGGTCCAATGTTGTTATCTGGCACCACACGCACTTGCTGTGAGCTCACCTCTTGATTGTTCATGACAAATTTCAGCAGAAACAAGCAGCAACATTTGGGGAATGGCTCACTCCATAGATCCAGTGTGTTCAAGGACGTGTTGAACACAAGGGCGTCGGCCAAAGCCTTTATTCCACTTTCATCATACTTTCCAACACTTTCATCAATATCCACACCACAGAGCTGGTTGCCTGCGAAAAGCCCCCGCGTGTTGAAATTAGCAAAAACTTTAAAACATCACTACACAAAAGAGATTACACAGTCACACCTGACAAACTAAGCGTGTTTAATGAACTGTCGACCACCACGCTCCCTAATTTAACCCTAAATAGAAAATCACTATCTTGCACCTATCTATGCCGAAGGATGCAATTCTTCGCCGCATGGTCCTCGCACAAATGCCTAGGATCTGCATTTTGAATGGGAATGCTGAAGGTGTGTAGATTCTTACCCCATAGTATGAGTGTGTTCAAGGACCCGTTGAACACCACGCCCCCCTATTTTAACCCTAATTAGAAAATCGCTCTTTCCTACCTGTCTACACTGCAAGATGCAGTTTACATCACAAGGCCGATGACAAGTGGTCCACGCACACATGCTAGGAGACTCCAAATGTGAAATGGAAAAGTTGAAGGTGTGTGGATGCTTACACCCAAGGTTGAGCGTGTTCAAGGACGTGTTGAACACCACGCTCCCCTAATTTAACCCTAATTAGAAAATCGCTCTTTTCTACCTGTCTACACTGCAAGATGCAATTTACATCACGAGGCCGATGGCAAGTGGTCCACGCACACATGCTAAGAGACTCCAAATGTGAAATGGGAAAGTTGAGGTGTGTGGATTCTTACACTGAAGGTTGAGCGTGTTCAAGGACCCGTTGAACACCCCCTCCGCATTCGGAGTGAGTGCAACGGCCAACACCTTAGCTCCTTCTGGTCCAATGTCATTATCTGCACCACAAGCACTTGGTGTGAGCTCACCTCTTGATTATTGATCACAAGTTGCAGCAGAAACAAGTAGCAGAATGTGGGAAACAGCCTACCGCCTAAATTCAATGCGTTCAAGGACGTGTTGAACACCAAGTCGTTTGCCAGTAGAAGTGCATCTTCAGGCTTGAGCCCTTGCCTGGCGAGGTCCAACTTTTCCACATCCAGTAGGCTGCCACACAGCTTGATTGGTGCATTGCGTTGCTTCACTGCATCCACAAGCGCTCGGGCACCCTCGAGTTGCACCGCATTTCCCCACACGTCGAGGGTGTTCAAGGACCCGTTGAACACCAGTAGCTTGCTCAGCACTAGAGCTCCAGGAAGTCCAATACCCTTTTCCCTCAAATCCAGCTCAGTAACCTTGTCATCCTTGATGTCCTGTATCATGATCTTGTTGAACTCTTTTATGCAAGGATGCTTGAGCACTGCTTCGGCAAGCTGCTGTGCAGCGGCGCCTATGATGTCATTGTTTTGGACGTCAAGTGTGTTCAACGACGTGGGAGACCAATTACTGCCTAAATTCAATGCGTTCAAGGACGTGTTGAACACTCCCTCCGCATTCGGAGAGAATGCAACGGCCAGCGCCTTGGCTCCTTCAGGTCCAATGTCGTTGTCTGCACACATCAAATGACTTTAGCTCTCGACGTGTGATAACAATTATTCGGAAATACACACAACAAATTGCATGAATCGACTTACCCACTAAATCTAGTGTGTTCAATGACGTGTTGAACACTCCCTTCGCATTCGGAGTGAGTGCAACGGCCAGTGCCTTGGCTCCTTCGTCTCCAATCGTATTCTCTGCACCACAAGCAATCAAAGCCAGCCACCTCTTTATGAATGATCACAAATATCAATTGAAGCAAACAACACAATGTGGGAAATCGCGCACCGTACAGATTCAGTGTGTTCAAGGACCCGTTAAAGACCACACTCCCCTAATTTGACTCTAAACACAATTTTCACTATTTTGCCATTGTCTATACCGCAGAATGCACACGTTTAACCACGAAGCCGATGGCGCATAGTCCTTGGACAAATGCCTTCGGATCTGCATTATGAATGGGAACGCTGAAGGTGTGTGTGAATTCTTACTTGTCAGATCTAGTGTGTTCAAGGACCCGTTGAACACCCCCTCTGCATTTGGAGCGAGTGCAACGGCAAGCGCCTTGGCTCCTTCAGGTCCAATGTTATTCCCTGCACCACAAGCAGGTGGTGTGAGCCCAGCTCCTGATTAACCACCACAAATATCAAGAGAAACCAACAATGAAATATCAGAAGTGACTGACCTCCCAAGTGCAGTGTGTTCAAGGACCTCTTGAACACTACCTCCTCGTTCGGAGTGAGCGCAACGGCCAGCGCTTTGGCTCCTTCATCTCCAATACCATTATCTGAACCATAAGCACTCAGTGTTAGTCAACGCTTGATGACTGATCACAAATATCAAATGAAACAAGCGGAAGAATGTGGGGAACAGCCTACCACCAAAATTCAGTGTGTTCAACGACCCGCTGAACACTCCCTCCGCAGTCGGAGTGAGTGCAACGGCCAGCGCCTTGACTCCTTCAGGTCCAATTTCATTGGCTGCACCACACGCGCACTCGATGTGAGCTTAACGAATGGTCACAAATATGACATTGCAGGACAAACTTAGCAGACAGAGCAAAGGTGTTGCAGAGGTTTGCGTTCGCGGCATCCGTGTAGATCGTTGGATTATGTCAGCCAAATAAGCTGACATCCCTGAAGACCGTTGGATTATGTCAACCAAATAACCTGACGCTGCTCCGCAGCGTGCACTTTGCCAAGCTTGCATAACCGTTTGGCTACGTTTGTCCTGGACTGCCATACCGGAAGAGACATTTCACCTAAATGTCGGAGACGACTCACAGGACACATTTGGTGTGGCCAAGGATCTGTTGAGCGTCGCGGATTCCGCCACAGCCTCAACGCCTTTCTTATGGTATTCTCCTTCACCATGGGCGTGTAAAGCATCAAGTTGATTGTTTGCGGTCCATCTGGACCGTCAGGAAGCGCCTTCAGCATACGTGCACGCGGAGGAGGAGTGCACCCTCCCATTGGATGATGTGAGATCCAACATCATCCGCTGGTAAAACCCGCGGGCCGCGGTTGATTCACAGTGCGACCGAATTTATAGTGGTTTCGGATACAAAATCCGCGACTCCAGCTTCAGTCGAGACATAATGCCACGTGGCGTCTCGTGCCACTGCACGGGAGTGCAAATGGCCACAAACTGTCACGACCGTTGTGCTGTGTGGTTTTTGCGTTCGACAAGCAGGAATTTCACAGGTGTCTCGGTAATCTGTTAGGCAAAACTTGCTGAGTACATTCACCATCTCTTGAATTCTTTACCAGTGGAGTAGCCGAGATGACCACTCAGGGAGAACAGCCTGTAGACATGACGATCCGGACTTCACTGGCTGATATCCCACCTCTCCCGACAGCGGTAGATATAAGTCAGATAGTCCGCTGTCACCCTTTCCTGCTGCTATGGCTTAGAACCAGATGATCCAGAAAATGCCGTTTGAGCTACAATAACAATGCGCTAAACAGCAGCATGCAGCAGCAACAACAGCAGCTCCTTCAACAGCAACAATGGTGGACGGAATCAACAATCGTGCACTTCGAGACTGTGCCAACGTGGTTAGGGAGACTTGAGGAAGTCAGTGACAGTGGACACGAAAGGCTCATCGAGGCGTAAGCTGGAAAGGAGGAAGAAGTTGGACTACGATTCCGTTTCCCAAGAAGTCCGGCGACCATCTAAGCAAGTGCCTCAGGTGTGCGACTGACTCTCCAAGATGTACGTTGAGCAAGAAGCCCAGCGATTCGATGTGCATGGTGCTGGGGCCGTATTCTCGCATCTCCACAAGTCGGTAGAGTATTTTAATGAGATGCTGGGACAGATAGAAGACGGGTCTCTAACAGATAGGGAGATGCCGGTCCGCGTGGTGGAGAAATTCGACTGCACTTTTGGAGTCTATTCCATGCTGTGCAACCGGTGAACCACGCTTCGGTCGCGGGCTCAGCTACAGGCAGAGCCCCCTCTTCGGTCGCGGGCTCAGCTACAGGCAGAGTCCCCCTCTTCGGTCGCTGGCTATGCTAGAGACAGAGCCCCCTCTTCGGTCGCGGGCTCAGCTACAGGCATAGTCCCCCTCTTCGGTCGCGGGCTCAACTAGAGACAAAGCCCCCCCCTTCGGTCGCGGGCTCAGCTAGAGACAGAATCCCCTCCTTCGGTCGCGGGCTCATTGATCCAACAGCGGTGAGGGACACAGGCTTGGATTTCTACTTTGTGCAAATGACGTAGTCACGGTGACGAAGGTTCATAGCCTTTTCAGCGTGCCTCCTGACGGCATCTGTGGGTAATGGCAAATGAGGATGAATGTGAAGGTCGCTTTGCACTACAGGCCTGCAGCATTCATCTGATGGCTGTGAAATGCTGCAGCATTCATCTAATGGCAAATGAGGATGAATGTGAAGGTCGCTTTGCACTACAGGCCTGCAGCGTTCATCTGGTGACTGTGAAATGCTGCAGCATTCATCTAATGGCAAATGAGGATGAATGTGAAGGTCGCTTTGCACTACAGGTCTGCAGCATTCATTCGATGGCTGTGAAATGCTGCAGCATTCATCTAATGGCAAATGAGGATGAACGTGAAGGTCGCTTTGCACCACAGGCCTGCAGCGTTCATCTGATGGCTGTGAAATGCTGCAGCATTCATCTAATGGCAAATGAGGATGAATGTGAAGGTCGCTTGCACTACAGGCCTCGCAGCTGCTCATCTAATGGCTGTGAAATGCCGTAGCATTCATCTAATGGCAAATGAGGATGAATGTGAAGGTCGCTTGCACTACAGGCCTGCAGCGTTCATCTGCGGCTGTGAAATGCTGCAGCATTCATCTAATGGCAAATGAGGATGAATGTGAAGGTCGCTTTGCACTACAGGCCTGCAGCGTTCATCTGATGGCTGTGAAATGCTGCAGCATTCATCTAATGGCAAATGAGGATGAATGTGAAGGTCGCTTTGCACTACAGGCCTGCAACATTCATCTGATGGCTGTGAAATGCTGCAGCATTCATCTAATGGCAAATGAGGATGAATGTGAAGGTCGCTTTGCACTACATTCATCATGGCTTGCAACATTCATCTGCTGGCTGTTTGAATTTCAGCACGAGACCACAGACATATGAAAACATGTTCTGAGCGCATATATCGCTACAAGCGTGCAGGCTAGAGGCACAGGCCTAGGCGGAGCACGTATCAAGGACTCATTTCCTTGCCGGCCTTTGCGCGCGCACCTGAGAGATCCAGGCCCACCAGGTTCTTCAAGAGCGACACCTCCACCAACCAGTCCAGCAGAACTTGGCTGTTTCGAGCTTCTCGCAAGTGGGAGGTTAACTTGAGCTCGTACTTGTCCCAGCCACCATGCTGCTCCTGGCTCATGAAGTAGGTAGGCAGGCCCTTTGCAAGCAAGCTCTCAATGTATATGAGGACGCCCGAGACTACCTTCGCAAGGACCACCTGCCCTCTCGAGTACCAAGGGACTGGTGGCTCTTTGCCGTACAAGGACCGCGGCAGTCCCTCAGCCAATCCTGACACTGTTCTCACGTCGTGGATGTGTACCTCCAAGGAGCGGAACTGTTTAGAGTGAATGTGCTGAATCGTGATCGGCTCGAAAGGTAGGTTAAGCTTGTCCTGAAGTTTGACCTGCAAAAAACAATATCATCAAAGCCGGTTGCCGTTGCGGATTGTGGGTGGAAACCTGCCATGCTTTCGATCACAACGCACTGAGAACACAAAGCGTGACGCTCTCACCGTGGCGAATGCAGCATTCCCAGACCGAATACGGCCGCACTCTTCCACAACCTGGTGATAGTGCGGGTCGTCGATCAAGATTTCAGACTCCTCAGCGTGGGCGATGGACGTTGATCCCGAGGCATGAGGTGGAGCTTTTCGGTCGTTAAGGATGACTTGGAGCCCGTAGAAACAGGAAAGAAGATAGCCGACCATGAGCATCCCAAGACGTATAACAGAAGACATATCCACGCCAACATAAGGAAGAAGGGCTACCATGACGGACCATGTGGCTATCATTATGCCGACACGCTCCACCAAAGTCAGGAGCGCCACGTTGTATGGATCTCGGCACAAGGCGCCGATCATGAGGGCCACATTCACCACCAAGAGCGGCGGCAGCAGCACCAATGGCCGTGAGTGGCCGAAATTGGCGGTGAGCAGCGCGACCAACACTTTGAGCTGCGACTTGCAGGCAAAGAACCAAGGGGCCACGAGGATGACGGTTTGAGAGGTTTGGATGTTCATGCGGCCAAGGATGGAGAAGAAGTAGTAGGGGATCAACACAAGCATGCATGGTACAAAGTACCACAAGTGGAGTGCTGTCCAGCAAATGATCGTCGGAGCCGCATCGAGATGTCCCTCGTCGGCAGTGTAAGTGCAGCTTGCTGCCTGGAAGAGAGTGGTGAGCACCGATACGGAGAGCGTGTCCGAAAGAAACTGCACGACTGCGTAGCGAGTCGCCTCGTTCAAGGAAGGTTGCCGCAAGTACACGGCACCAAGCAGCAGAATCCCAATCCATATCGGACAGGTGTATCGGAAGCTCTCTTTGGAGAATTGGAACAGGAGCCCGCGGAAGAAGGAGGGCATGCCGTGGCCCACATTCCACCAGAACACGCCGACGGTCTCTGGAGAGTCGCTAGTCTTTAGCCACGCGACACCCTCTTGAAAACTGGGTGCGGCGAAGGATGCCACAGTCTCCACAATCGATGTCAGGTCGAGTAACCTACCCGGAGGAAGCCTCTTGGTCCGCAAGATGGGACTTGCGTCCGACCTTGATACACGATCATTCTGGAGGTACAATGCGCGCCAACCAGCAAGCCAGATAAAGTACATCGGAAGACCGATACTCAAAGAAATCTGTAGGGGCAGAGGAAGGGGGCGATGATATGCTGACTTAACGATAAAGGCGATACACGCAAAAGGGAGCATTGCGGCGATCATCATAGTTGTGGGTTTTAGGAGCCAAGCTAGTTTATCCGCCAAGTGTTGCCCATATTCATATAGGAGCCAAAGCAAGATAAAGTACATCAGAAGACCGATACTCAAATAAATCTGTAGGGGCAGAGGAAGGGGGTGATGATGTGCTGACTTTTCGATAAAGGCGATACACGCAAAAGGGAGCATTGCGGCGATCATCATAGTTGTGGGTTTTAGGAGCCAAGCTAGTTTATCCGCCAAGTGTTGCCCATATACATTTAGGAGCCAAGCTAGTTTATCCGCCAAGTGTTGCCCATATACACAGTCCTGACTCTCTGGGTCACGAGCGTGAATTCGCTCAGAGGATGTGAGGCGAGAATGTGGAAGTGACTCGTCTCCAAGAAGAGGCTCTGCTCGAGGGTTTGGTGGCCCTCGCGATTCGGATGCTGTGTTCCAGAACATTGGCCTCCCGGCTGTTGTCAACCAACACACCAAAGGCGGCACACATTATCAATACTTCTGTGAAGCTTCGAGCTCCAACTTTAAGCAGCTCAATATTAATTACGCACACATGGTCAATACTTCGGTGAAGCTTCGAGCTCCAACTTTGTGCAGCTCAACATTAATTACGCACAAATTATCAATCTTTTTGTGAAGCTTCGAGATCCGACTTTATGCAGCTCAATATTAATTACGCACACATTATCAATACTTCTGTGAAGCTTCGAGCTCCAACTTTGCGCAGCTCAATATTAATTTACGCACACATAATCAATACTTTGGTGAAGCTTCGAGCTCCAACTTTGCGCAGCTCAATATTAATTACGCACACATAATCAATATTTCTGTGAAGCTTCGAGATCCGACTTTACGCAGCTCAAAAGATCGACCGCCGGCAACAAGCACATTTTGGCACAATCCCTGATATCTCCTCCGGAGTGGCATACAGCTCAGATCGATGTGCAGGCCAAAGGGCCCCCCATTTGAACATGGCACCGTCTAAAGAGGCTGCAATGCCTGCAATCAAATAACTATTATGACTACAAAGCAAATTCAACCCGCGCCGCACACTCACACGAGAGACGCCAGCACAGCATACTCCCCAAATCTCACCATTGCACTTCAGGGGCGCAACGGGTGTGCGTGCAGCCGTGTACTCCCCTGCACTGCAAGAGTGATGCCGTAATTGCAGCCGAATACGGGCCGGAGGCGGGCGAATTGGGCGCCCCGCGTGGTAACAAAGCACTGCTCCACTGCTCATTGGAACATAGTGATGCTGCGCTTGTGAGCGTGCGTAAAGGAAGTGCTCCATTTCCCCAACTATCAGCTGGACAAAGACCAGCCGGCAAGCTGGGCAAAGACCAGCCGGCAGCTGGGCAAACACCAGCTGGCAGCTGGGCAAACACCAGCCGGCAGCTGGGCAAACACAAGCCGGCAGCTGGACAAACACCAGCCGGCAGCTGGACAAACACCAGCCGGCAGCTGGACAAACACCAGCCGGCAGCTGGACAAACACCAGCCGGCAGCGCCCTTTGCAGCTTCATCGCCGCCGCGGGAGGGAACCGAACCACCGGGAGGGGGCCAATGTAGGTACCTACCGATTGTCCAGGTTTCCCGCTTTGGTGGTCTCACAACACGCGGGACACGGAGGAGAGCGCCCCCAGGTCCGACTGCGACGCGGGTTCAGCTGCTTAGAGTCTGCAGCAGGCGACCAAACATACTCGTTATCCACGTGTGGCCGTGAAATGCTGCCATGGTACCGTAAGTCAGTACATGTGCGTCTTACTCCAAACACGTCCCCTGCCGTATAGACAGTGGATTTCGTTACACTCTGAAAGGTGTGTGGCCACCACGCAAGCTTGCGATGAGAGCAGCCATAAAGCACTATCGACACTCCTAGAGGAGGCAAGACGAAACCGGTGCTGAAATACCTCGCTTCGACACTGGGCGCGTGCGCAGTGGTGTGTTGCTTCGACACTGGGCGCGTGCGCAGTGGTGTGTTGCTGAGTTCGCACCGCATGGCACCTTGTCCCAGTCAAAACGCGCTCCGGGCAGTCTCAGCAGTCTCACACAAAAGCCTACGGCACCCTCTGGACATAGTGGCGGTCGTTGAGACGGGCTCATCGTGAGCTTGGACATCGAGGGCCTCGCGAAGAAGTGAGGCAATGAGCTCAAGGCTTGAATGCCGGAAGGTTCTCACGTTCGAACTCAACTGCGGAACCGTAAAATTTGAGCGAATCGGACGAGTTGCCGACTAATGCCGTGTTGTGCTTTCGTCACTCAAATTTTGCAAACTGGAGCGGGAGGAGAGACCTCAGCGCATGAAAGTCACGGAAGCTCTGATGAAAAGGGCTGAAAAGAAAGCCGCTCACAAACAAAAGCCCAAATCAACCACTGATCACCCCGAGCACAAAGGTGCGAGAGGAGCTGATCTATTTCGGACTGTTGACTCTGGCTAGAAGGAACGAAGATCTGCTCACACTACGGCACGGGCCGAGTGAGCTCAGCTTGAAGGGCGATTGTGTTCAGCGATGACAAGATCAAGTGAAGCGCGTGAAGATGCCAGTTGGATTGGAACGGAGAAGTCTCAGGCTAGATGGGACGGCCAAGACGACCAAACACCGGCTAACAAAGTAAACTGCTGCAGAACTCTTCGGAAAACTGTGAGGTTCTCTTCGCTACATACAACAAGCAAGCCCCCAAACCAAGCGCAGGAGGCTAGGGGGCTACCGCACACATTGCTGTAGCAGTCGCACCGGCAGCAACTGCAACAGCAATGGAGGCAACAGCTGAAGCAGCACCTGCACATCGAGCTCCGGCTGGCATACCAGCAGGGGTTTTCGCGTGGGGGCGCGCTCAAACACGGAGCTGAGGCGCCTGCATCGGCATGACGCGTCGCGCAGGGAGCTTCGCTTCGGAATTATTGCGTAGCAATAGTTAAGTTTATTTTGCGCAAAATTTCACGCTATCGTCAGATCTTGGCGTGGAAGCCCGACTGACAAGATTCGATCGGTTTCCGGGTCACGTTATTCGTATTCAGCTTGCCAATTACCTCCACCCACAGAGCGGTTACGATCGGAAGCCTGTACCCTCTGGATGTCGCATGCCTCATGCCTTACACACTGCAGGCCGAAAACCTCCTGCCGTATATATTGTATGCCAGCATGCCTGATGCCGTACACATTGCACGTCACGTGCCTCATATTATACACACTGGACGTCGCAAGCCTCATGCCTTGCACGCTGCACATCGCATGCCTCATGCCGTGCTCATTGGATGTCACCTACCTCATACCGTACATAACGTCGCATGCCTTATGCTGTACACACTGGATGCCCCCTGCCACATGCCGTACACACTGGGTGTCCCATGCCTCATACCGTACAAACTGCACGTTAAATGCCTTATGTTGTACACACTGGATGCCACATGCCACATACCGGACACACTGGATGCCCCATGCCCCATGCCATACATACTGCACGTTACATGCATCATGCCATACACACTGCACGTTGCACGCCTCAAGTCGTACACACTTTCCTCAAAATAAATTGGACAAGCGCGTCCGAATTATTCTGACTATATGAAATGTACAAGTCGACTCGGCTCGACTTGCTGACTGCACCTGTATGTGTTTGATTTGATTTTACCCGTCCCAGAACGAGCAAGAGGCAGGCGAATTCCCTTCAAGAAAACTTCAAACTTACCCTCTTTAGTCAGAACATGTTAGACATACAGCTGGACTCGACGCGCACAGTCCATCTCTATGCGTGTTTGGAAAATGGACGCCTCAAAATACTGTGGGCAAGTGTATCAAGCCGGCTTGCTAGACACACTGCGGGCGAGATCATGATACGGATAGAAGCCCTACTGCATGCTCGATCCCCAGCCAGACGAGAGAGCGCCAGAAATGTCAAATGATCGGATCGGGGCAAGCCAATTATGTAGTATGAAGTACTAGGCCCGGTCGATCTTAAATTAAGATCTCCACTAGGCGCATCTGACGGTGGATGGGATTATTTATCTTGCCGACGTGGCGCACTCGAGAGATCCGAACATGAACATCGAGTCTGCCATTCCATTAATGATTTGACATTTCTCGATCCTATGCAATGTAAAAGCGAATCTATCTGATTTCCGAACATCGCGTCGGCCATGCGATGTTTAAATCATTTTCGCCATTACATCATATGACCGCAGGATCATGATGTGCGCGACAGTGCTTTGCCTTTTGCTTCCCAGCATGCCATGCCATAACGCGTGGGTGGCGTCGCGATAAATGTACGCGACTGCAGTGGCACTGTCATCGTTGGCGTCTGGCGAGCGTGAGATCGAAAGTTCGACTGCGTCGCCCGTTGGGATTCGAGCTTTGCTGCTGCTGCTGCTGCTGCTGCTGCTGCTGCTGCTGCTGCTGATTGACTATGTACTAGGCCCGGTCGATCTTAAATTAAGATCTCCACTAGGCGCATCTGACGGTCGATGGGATTATTTATCTTGCCGACGTGGCGCACTCGAGATATCCGAACATGAACATCGAGTCTGCCAGTCCATTAATGATTTGACATTTCTCGATCCTCGCGTCTGTTATGCAATGTAAAAGCGAATCTGTCTGATTTCCGAACATCGCGTCGGCCATGCGATGTTTAAATCATTTTCGCCATTACACTATCTGACCGCAGGATCATGTGCGCGACAGTGCTTTGCTTTTTGCTTCCCAACATGCCATGCCATAACGCGTGGGTGGCGTCGCGATAAATGTACGCGACTGCAGTGGCACTGTCATCGTTGGCGTCTGGCGATCGTGAGATCGAAAATTCCACTGTATCGCCCGTTGGGATTCGAGCTTTGCTGCTGCTGCTGCTGCTGCTGCTGCTGCTGCTGATTGACTAAGTAAGGTAATTTGGTTTGGGTGAAGATTATAAAGGTCAGAGGTGAGGTAGTAAGTAAGTAAGGTAATTTACTTGGTGCCAAGATTATAAAGGTCAGAGGTTCGAATCGCATGCGGAGGACCTACCGAATCGGGTCATATGGTTAGATTTGGTCCAAACGCACCAAAAATCACACTGTACGGGGTACAGTAGGCAGGGGTAAACCCGCCGTAAGGTGCGCCCAATAGACACTAAGAGCGCTTTTTAACCTAAAACCTTCGCTTGCAGAAGTGTCACTGTGTCACGAGTACTTTACGTTCGATCGGTCCGGTGACAAGCACTCCTCGTTGGATCGATTCTGATATCTGAAAAAGAGAAAAGAGGGACTATCTAAAGATTTCCCCCCCAATAAAGGGTAACTATCTTCATTTTTATTATGAAGAGCTCCTTTCACTCCTACGTAGCGAAGTGAAGTGAATTTCAATAACGTCACCCCATCATCGATCATGCACATGCGAACAACTATGCCAAAATTAGCACTGTCTCTCGATTCATGCTCGACGAGAAGTGTTTAGTGATTCGTACTCCGGGCGGTTGCTTGCTATGGCTTCACCATGTCAACTCCCCTACCTGAACCGGAGAAAACTTCTGTGCGAACCTCCGAGAGTGCGCTGAAGCCATGTCGATCAGGTCTCTTCAAAGTAGCAATATATTTGAGTAAGTTTATATGAAGTATGCAAAACTTGTGTAACGCCTTGTACCCGTATCAATGTTTTCTCCGTCGGAGTAGTCACTTAAGATATCAATAAGTATTTTGTAACCTGTTACTTTGTGATGCCGCCAACGCCACAACGGTGGAGTCACCTTCCGGTAGACTTTCAGATGCAAGGAAGCCTTCAGACCGCTCAACCCGACGAGCTTCAATTGCCTACAGAAGCTGCCGGAATCAATGTGGAGGATCCACGTATGTGTGCGTTTGAACTCAAGTTCTCCGAGCCTATCTCAGGAGATACGACCGAACTGCCATCAACAGAGCGTTCTAACCAACCAACAACAAAGGACGGAGAGATATATCCGTCAGTCGAAAAAGTTAGCGAGTCTGTGACTCGTCCTGGCGCAAGTACGCAGGTTGCTCCTCGACCCGTGGGAGGTGTCGACCTGGTTCCACATGGGTCAGCGCGGTATCCTCGCCTAAGGAGGTCCTGCACGATTGCAGCTTTTGAAACAGCGTTAGATCAGGTCCAACTAAGGTATTTTACATAACGACATACAGTCAGCGCCCCAGCTTGTCTTCTTCGCTTCTCTACAGCGTGGACACTATTTCGATTTCATTTGAATTGACTCGTTTCTCTCGTCGAACAACTGGACTCAGAGACACACGTTTTGTACGCTTCTCTCGTATTTAAGTTTGACATTCCTGGCTACATGGCCGATAAACTTATGTCGCACGTCTCTTGCATATTTCCGATGAACTTTGCTTAGTCATCGAGACGATTCGCGCCGCCATGCCTGGCTTGTCGAGTTCCTGAATACGTCAGCGAAATGGATTTAGGGTGAGCGTCACAGGAGCGTGGGTTTGTGCTCACATCTCAGAGACGTCATCACTGCGGATGCCCTCTTCTTCATAATCTTACTCTTGCTGCTGGCCGTCATGGCGTTCGCACTGGGTAGCGGGCAGTTACAAGTGCAGCGATACAATAAGCTCCGACTGAATAACCTAGGAGAACTCGACCGAAACTATTCTTACCGGAGCCTCCAGGCGTTTATGGTAGTCCACTGCTGCCACCTGCTTGCGTGGCTTTCCCCTGCACCTCCCCCTGCCTTGTGGAGCGACACAGCCGACTCGTTGCGTGTTGACCGTTGACCGTTGACCGTTGACCGGGGGCTTTTGTGCACACTCGGCGCTCATTTCGGTCGAGCTGTGGCCTGCCGAGATGCGGAGGTGGCCCGAATCACTCTTCACGTGGCCGATTTGAGAAATTTGCTCTAACGTGCACGATAGCATTTTCTTAGGTGTTGCATTTTACCTGCTATCAGTAGTCAGCACGCGCCGGGGATGTGATGCGGCATCAGGACGCTGGTAAGACAGTCACGAGCGAGCTCGACGCGACGCCCACTATATACCACCTCACCGCTTCCATCTGCTTTTTCTCCGTTGCGTTGATCGCGCTGCTGCACGCGCTGGTTCCGCTTTTCTTCTACAGGCACATCATCAGCAAAATCTTCAAGGTGAGGCATGTTTAGGCAGATAATTTCAGGTGTCGCGATGCGCTTGGCTTGCCACCCAGTGAGCAAACACTCCTATGCCAGGCCACATGGGTTAAAGGGCTGCCAGCTCAGCCGACTGTCCCTTCCCTCCGAGTGCATAGCTTCTCTCGGCCAGCTCACATGTGTCAGAGCTGCCAGCTCAGCCGAATGTCCTTTGTCGCTTGAGGTTCGGTGCGCCTCTGCTCTTCACCTTTTCATGGTCGTCACCTTAAACGATAAACACCTTTCTTGGAGCTAAATGATTCATCATGGTCATGGGCAATTTGGGAGGCGTTGGACAGCGAGGGGCAGAGACTATTAAACCGAACCAGTCGACTTGGACCACAAACCTGAACCTCCTTTGGAAATTCGGAGCGGGTGGACCTTGGTTCATCTACGCTATCATAGTTAAGGTGGCTCCCCCTTGGCGGGCCCCACGGCCTGCTCTTCACTCGGCTGGTGAGGGCTCCCGTCTGCTTTGCACTGCTTGCCTTACTCGAGCAGGTTCCTGTTGCGAAGGTGACTTGGGTTAACCGGGGATGTCTCTCTCTGCGCTGTGGCCCGCACCAGGAGGGGGTTGAGGTTGGCATGATGCTCATCGCATTTGTCGAATTTTCCGGCTTCCGCTTAGTCAGCACAAAAGTCGAAGCACTCGTCGCGGCCAGTCCGAAGGGGATGATCGTCTTTGCTGCGATTATTGCGTTTAGCTCAAATTGCACCATCGTGGCCGCCATGTTGAGCCCGAAGCAGGTAAAAGACTTGACCAGAGCATGGCCATCCGACGGCGAATGGCTCGTTGCTCCTCATGGGTCCACTGCCGTCCCCGGCCTCCTTTCTTATCAAGCCAAGCCATGGACCGGATCTTCGATCGACGTTCGGTGGGGAGACTCTTGCTCCTGCCTTCCCGCTTCGACCCACCCTTCAAGGGGCTTCAATCCGTGGCAAAACCTATTCGGTTGTACTTTCGGCTCAGTTATTTGCGATCAGCGTGCCGTGTTTGAATCGACCTTCTGCTGGGGGCGGCATGCCCTATCCGAGAGGCTTTCTGAGGCACGCCTTGCTCGGTTTGTGGCGGCAGTACTTCAAACATGCCCTCATCCTGTCTGACACCTTGATGGACTTGGTGTACTTTTCGTTTCCTTTCTTCTACTACGGCGGCGACTTGTTAGGCAAGTAACCCCCAAGTGACGTGCTGCGCAACCACATTTTGGTGGAGCTGCACAGCAAGGAGCCCTTCCTGGTTGTTTGCAGGGCGTGCACATCTCTCGCCTCTGCAACACCCATAAAGGGGGCGGCGCTCCAGGCGCAGCGTGGAGTGGTATGGCACATCTTGAGGGAGCAAGAGGATGTTGGCGGTCCTGTAGGACACAGGCTTCCCTATGATATATGGATTCGGCTTCCGGCATTTTTTGGGGTATGGAGACATTGCTGTCATGACTTGGGCACTTTGTGACGCATATACTCACTCACAAACCCTACGTCCAACCTCCTCGCCGGAATCCTATCCCAGCTCAGGAATCCTTCATCCTATCCCAGCTCAGGAACCCTACGTTCTTTCCCAGCCGAAGAACCTTGAGTCATATCCCAGTTTTGGAGCCCTACACCTTACTCAGCTTCGGGATCTTACGTCTCATTCTAGCTTACAAACCCTACGTCGTACACCTGCTTAGAAACCCTACATCCTACACCTGCGTAGAAACCCTACGTCCTACACCTGCTCAGAAACCCTACGTCCTACACCTGCGCAGAAACCTTACGTTCTACATCTGTTCAGAAAGCCTACTGCTTAGAAACCCTACGTCCACCTGCTTAGAAACCCTACGTCCGACACCTGATCAAAAACACTACGTCTGACACCTGATAAAAACCCTACGTCCAACACCTGTTCAGAAACCCTACGTCCTACATCTGCTCAGGAATCTTACATCCTATCTTTGCTCAGAAACATGATCGTCCTATCCCGATCAGGAACTGTGAACCCGTTTAGGATCTGTCCACATCCGAGACCCGTCACAGGGCGGGGAGTTCATATTATTATCGTAGGGCTTTGCGCAGATTGGAATTCCTGGGTAGTACTGAAATCTAAGACCTTCACCGGGTTTCTAGCGTTGATCCTCCCTCTCATCGCCATGATCCACAACATCGTTACGGTTAGATTTTCCACATCCCATCCTCCCTCTCATTGCCACGATCCACGAAATCGTGACCGTGACGAAATTTGCCACATCACATTGTCCTTCACAGCATGCCATTGCATTGTTAGCATGTCCCCAGACACAGCCGGGAGCAACACAATACAAAAGTGCACCGCGTGGCGAGACCCGACTACCGGGAGTAGCCTGAAGTCACCTGTGGTGCAAATGGCAAAATCCTGTCCCCGCTCTGGCAGCCTGATAACAGCATTTACTTACCAGAACCTGAAAGCGCTGAATGCGGGCGGCCTTAGTGGCCGATGATCCGCGGCCGGCCTGAGGGTGGAGAGATTTCTCAGGTGCTCCAGCTGAGTTTGCTCCCAAAGGCGGTCAGCACACTGGCCAGGGCGGACTCATCCTTGTGGTTGAAGGTCAGTTCTTGTCAGACTCTCCACGGCCATTTCATGAAGCTGTGTCCTAACGTGCCAGGTTGTCTTCGCACCTGACAACTGGCCATCATCTCACGTGCGACCGAATCCACACCTTTCACAATGCGCACAGCCTGCGCGCCTCCTCAAACATGCATAGACCCTCGGGAGGTGGTGCGGCCCGTGAATGAAGCAACGCTCGCCAGAATGAGCTCAGTGGAAGGAACCGCGGACCTTCTCTGAAAGAGCTAGCGACCCAGAGCGATAAGCTTCGACGCCCCCCCCACATTTCACCACCACCCTCTGGATCCCCTCACCCTGCATGAACCAAGGATGGAGGGAGATGGTTGGACTTCTGGCATCCTCACTCAAACTCGGACGGCGGCATATGTTCGTCAACCTGGTAGGCCAAAGGCCTCTTTTTCTCCCGGGAATTAGTCTATTGGTCTGTGCATGGCTGGATTTGCAGGTGGATCTAAGGCGCTCGATCATCGTTGGCACCAAAGTTGCGATGATCGACAACGAGGTAACGGAGTTGAGTGAGTGCAGGTGGACCTCCATGGCCGAAGCCTCTTTGAGGTGTGCACTAAGCTCGCCGCGAACCGGACGCAGGCGGGGAGCTTGCGAGCCTCTTTGCCTTTTGAGCTTAGAGCAAATGTATAACAATTCCCCTTCAGCGTGGATGGCATGGCGTGGAGTCGTTCACCCCATTGCGTCTCTCAAACGGCGGTCAACCTGCCAAAGGCTTCAGAATGTGCTTTGCTTACGATCTGACGGCGGAGGAGCCGGGTTTCAGTATGGGCTGTGCTAACGATCTGACGGCGAAGGAGCCGGGTTTCAGTATGGGCTGTGCTCTCGATCTGACGGCTAAGGAGCTGAGTCTGCTTAAACTAGGCTGTGCTCACGCGATCTGACGGCGGAGGCAGATTTTTAGTATGAGCTGTGCTCCCACGATCAGCGGCGGAGGCCGAGGTTTCAATATGGGTTGTGTTAGCGATCTGGCAAGGAAGGCCAGGTTTCAGTATGGGCTGTGTTCACGATCTGACGGCGGAGGAGCCGGGTTTCAGTATGGGCTGTGCTCTCGATCTGGCCAAAGGCTGAGTCTTAGGTAATAGGCTGTGCTAGCGTCTGTGGGGTGCCGGGTTTCAGTATGGAGTGTGCTCTCAATCTGACGGCTAAGGAGCTGAGTCTTAGTATGGGCTGTACTCACAATCTGAACGCGGAGGAGCCGGGTTTCAGTATGGATTGTGCTCACAATCTGACGGCGGAGGAGCCGGGTTTCGTGGCAGGGACAAAGAGAGGGAAGAGCACGATAAGCACGAGTACACTACCTCTTGGAGCCGAACAGCATCCCACGTATTCTCGGGGATAGCAGGCCCATTCTTCTTCGACCCGGTCCGGATCGACCCCTCCCACGAAGATGAAGAGCTTGTCCGGGACCACTCGATTCACCGCCGAATCAAGAAGCGCCTCCCATCCAACGTCTTGGGCATGTCTAACGGACTATTCGCAGGGTTGCTTCAAGGCATGCCCTTCCACATGCTCTCTCCGTGTTCCTAAGAAGCGAGTGCTCGGGGCCGTCGAAGGATGGTAAAGCTCTATTGCAGCCGCAGGATGATAAAGCTCCATGGCAGCCGCAGGATGGTAAAGCTCCATGGCAGCCGCAGGATGACAAAGCTCCATGGCAGCCGCAGGATGACAAATCTCCATTGCAGCCGTAGGATGATCAAGATCCATTGCAACCGCAGGATGCCAAAGCTCCATTGCAGCCGCAGGATGACAAAGCTCCATTGCAGCCGCAGGATGACAAAGCTTCATTGCAGCCGCAGGATGATGAACTGCGGCTGCGGAGGAACCTCGTCATAACCGCACGATGAAGTGCAGCTGCGGGATTATCAAGTCCTTCTGCTTTCTGACGAATGCAGTGCTGACAATTCTTGCATGCATCCCTGTGGAACGCACGTCTTGCTCCCGAATGATCAACCACGAGCTTCGCATGGTCTGTCCTGGAAGTGTTGGCATGCCACATCGCCGGCTCGCGCTAGTGCAGACGTCACGAATAGGGGCTCTCCGGAGGTGCTGGGCCTGATCAAACAGGTTGGATGCCACGTCACAGGTGTCTGTCTCGTGGTGTATTGCTGCGGCGGGATACTCATCCTGATCTTTACGATAATGCATGTATCGTATTGGGAAGATCAGTGTGGGCGTGAGCTCGACGTGGCGTGGCAAGCGTGCCTGAAGGTGGGCACTTCTGCTGAAATGCATCGCCCGACCGCTACGCAGCACTTGCTCGGGGGGCAATTCCTAGTTGAGGCGTCCGAGGTTTCCCTGCGTCGGCTCAGTCTGCAGGATCCGGGCTTCGCTTTGCGCGAGACTTTGAGGAGATGGCCATGTGAGAGGAGGTGGAGGAGGGGGGGGCGCTCAGGACTATCGGCTATATCCGATATTCCGCAAGACGGGCTGCGACTGCCGTGCGATGCAGAGCTACAAGCCCAACGTGACGGAAATGAACAGAATGATCGACCAGGCTGCTCAACACTTCACTGTGCTGGAGCACATGTGGGTAAATCTGCCGGAGCGAGAGCTGCCAAAGGTATGTGGGCCAAACTGCCGCAGCGCCCTTGACTTCAGGATGGGCAGTGCACAACACCCTCAGCTGCAAATGGCCTCCCACGCCGATGTTGGTGGAGAGGGCACTGAGGGGCTATCATACCCAGTGTGAGCTTCTGGAGGGAAGGACAGGGATGGGGGGTTGCTGAAGCACGGGGATCAGTTTGCCCCCAAATCCCGACAACTTGGGGAACCGGAGCAAGACTGATTGATATTTTGTACGGATATGGTGCGAGCATGTTGTGTCGGGTGGCCAAAGGAAGGCTATCACAGCCAAGGAATGTGGTGTGTGTTTGACCGCCCCCGACTGGCCAAACAACACTGCGCACCTTTTAATCCGCACCATCGGCCAACGAAGACGCCACGCACGGTTCAATGCGCACCTTTTAATCCGCACCATCGGCCAACGATGACGCCACGCACGGTTCAATGCGCACCTTTTAATCCGCACCATCGGCCAACGATGCCGCCACGCACGGTTCAATGCGCACGAGTGGCGTGCCGATTGTCCACGTTCTCCAAGTGCTCCAAGAGCTGCACAGTTCCTGAAGAATTGGATCGTGTGGCGATTGGTGGCCCACAGGAGCTCTTTGAGAATCGCTATCTGCAAACTCTAGTGCTGAACCGACCACGGCATCTTATTAACTGGGAGACTCCGAATCCCTACCCACTACCGGACAACATCCGCAACCTTGGAAGGTTGCAGACGCTGAGCCTGTATGGCCAAGGCTACAGCTATCTCCCTGAAGGTAGAGCCTTTGGAACGGCCTCCCACCCTCTCCGATGCTTCGTTCCGCCCCTTCAGGCCACGTGGCACGGATACCCTACCAGGGAATCCCGAGTGGCATCCTCGGACTTTGTGCATGTCATGAGGTCGATAGGTCTGTCCACCATGCCTTGCGCAACTCGATGGAAGGATCAATGCCGCCGCCTTCAGGGTGCAGTCTCGCGGCCACTGCTGTGTTTGGACTCAGACGGTGACAGTGAATCAACTCGATGGAAGGATCGATGCCGCCGCTATCAGGGTGCAGTCTCGCGGCCACTGCTGTGTTTGGACTCAGGCGGTGACAGTGAATCAACTCGATGGAAGGATCGATGCCGCCGCCTTCAGGAGCAGTCTCGCGGCCACTGCTGTGTTTGGTCTCAGACGGTGACAGTGAATCAACTCGATGGAAGGATCGATGCCGCCGCCTTCAGGGTGCAGTCTCGCGGCCACTGCTGTGTTTGGACTCAGACGGTGACAGTGAATCTGCACTGCTGGGATCGAAGGACGCGGCATGCTTGAGGCGCATAGCCCGGGAATCAATTCGGTCAAAAAGTGCTCCGTGGCCGTTTTTGAGGGGCTCGAAGATGCATGGTGAGAGGCGAAGGAGCGGTGGTGAGTGGCTGACGATGGCGCTGAATGATGTGTGGCGGCAGGGATCCGCAAGGCGGACGAGTTGGATAGCCTCATTCTCGGAGCATCGCGCTTCTCAGAGGCAAGAACACGCGAGCCGCCTGCACCGATGCAGCATCGAGAGCGAGGTGTCATCTGCAGCATGGCAGGCATGGGCGCCAGCTGGCTGCGGAGCATGGCTTGCCATTGTGCAGCAGTGCTTGAGGGGGATACAGAGATGGCGAACGTTGTGGAGCGCTCGGGACCATTTAGCAGCGTGCCATGCGATCAGCCGGTTCCTACGGGTATGATGTGATACCGTTTTGGGTGATATGACTACGGGGTTTTCGGTTTGGGGAAGTTTCGGGTTGTACGAGTTTGGGGTTTTGGGAAGTTTTGGGTTATACGAGTTTAGGGTTTGGGGAAGATTCGGGTTATACGAGTTTAGGGTTGTGGGAATTTTCGGGTATGGTGTGCCGATGCCGTAAGAGTGAGAACTGCTGACACTGAGCTCTCGCGGACGTTGCGCCCGCTGTGTACAGATTCCGGAGCAGGCACGCGACCTAACGTCGCTGGTGATGTTGGCGATTAACCTGAACCCAATAGAAGGCCTCTCTGATTGGCTCTTGGAGCTGCAGCACATGAAGTACTTCTACATCTCGCACACAGAGATCCACACTTTGCCGGACTGGTTCTACCGCTGGCAGCTCCACTCGCTTTACTGGTTGAGCGCTGGAACGCAAACCCTTCCCTCCAACATCGGGGACGGGAAGCTTGCGGAAACGCTCGTTAACATGTGGTTGGCGTCAAATGCCTTACAGGTGGGTGTGGGGTTGTATTGAGGGCGTTACCATGGCATTCTCCCAGCCGTTGAGATTTGACTGTGCACCCCCGATGTCACGCATCGCGCGGCTTGAGCTCATCGGACCCTTCACGGACCGGCCGCTTTGCGCCCGAGTGTGACAGGTCATGATAGATGCTGTCGGTCGCTAGCTTCCTACCGGTCAACAATTATAAGAACGGCATGTTGCATCTATACAGCTCCGTTGATTGCAGAACCAGATGCGAAGTCCCGTCGGAGAAGTCCCTCGGCTGCCGGCTCCCGGGATGCGCTCTGTGTGAGGCATTCTCACCACGTGGCACTGCTTGGTGGCGCTGTGTTCCCGTTGGCAGGATCTCCCTCTGGGGGTGACGTACTTCACAGAGCTAACCTCGTTTCGTCTCGATCTCAATCCGATTTGCTTTTCCATCGCCGGGCTGGATCCGAGGGTGGCACAGCTCATCGAGGAGCTGCAGGCTTGTGGATGCGGCGGCACAGGTCGGAGTCTCCCAGTGCCTTCCCCCGGGGGCTGGCCCGTGCGTGTCCTTTAGCGCCCCACGTCACTTCGGAGGCATCACACCTATGCCACGTGGCGCTGGCTCCTTGCGCACTTCTGCCAAGGCGGCGCGGTGCTGGCTCACTTCAGAGAGACTGCTCACCTGAGACTGACGGCGGGGCCTCCAGGCCGTGCTGCGCCCCATGGGGGGGGTAAATGGGGGTAAGGGTTGTGCCTGCTGTCCGCTGCTCGGTGCAGGTGGTTGCGGCAGCAGTCATCGAGCTCGCTGGGGTCATTGCTGTGGTGTGCTAAGCGTTTTGGCAGGATGAATCCCTGCGCTGATTTCCTGCAGCTAGTCCGCATCTTCTGTTGCAGTGGAGGGCACAGGGGGGTCAGGGGGCCTGCGACTTGGGGCCTCCGACGGGTACCTTTATGCGGCCAACCGATGAGGGGCCAGCTAGAGGCTAGATAATGACGTGGACAGAAAACGTTTTGAGGATGCGGGTCTCTCGCAAGTGTTCACCGCGGCATCAGTACTGCTCTTGCGCAGGCTCGGGGTGTCACGCATTTCACACAGACGACTCCATCTGCCACGAGCAGTGCAACATCGAAGCCTGCGGCTATGACATCTCCCCCTTCACCCAGGTGTCGGGTGTTGTGCCGGCTTGCTCCGAGGAGGTGCGCCAACCACTGAACTCCCTACTCTCCGGCCAGGGTGGCGGGAGGGGGAGATCTTGCTTTGATCTAAAGTTACTTTGTCCTCTGAGTTGTAAACTTGCTTGATTGTACTTGGGGTCTCCGCGTGAGGTGTAGGGCTTCGGGGGTGTGGGTGGGAGGCGGTGGGAAGGGGTGAGGGAGTGGGAGGGGGTGGGAAGGGGGTGGAAGGGGTGGGAGGAGTTTTAGGGCTTCAAGGGTTTGGGTGGGGTGGAGGTGAGAGCGCAGGGTAGGACACGCTCGGCTGAGATGTGTGAGTATACGTGTAAATCCAGCTTTCAGACCATCATGGCCAACACTGATCTAAACAAGGACTACATTGTAACTAAGGTTGGGCATGCCCCTATTGTTTTAGCCAGCCCCTATTGTGCGTGTGCCGTGGAGCTAATATAGCTCCTGATCGTCCGATAACCTCTGGACGCAACCACGGTCACCATATCGGAAGA
Source organism: Cymbomonas tetramitiformis (assembly GCA_001247695.2). Taxonomy (NCBI): domain Eukaryota; kingdom Viridiplantae; phylum Chlorophyta; class Pyramimonadophyceae; order Pyramimonadales; family Pyramimonadaceae; genus Cymbomonas; species Cymbomonas tetramitiformis. Next base: position 135 of record LGRX02001023.1, on the reverse strand, counting down.
TGGGGATGCCTATAAATTGTCAAGGCTATGGATGCCAATGAATTGTCAAAGCTAGGGATGCCAACGAATTATCAAGGCTAGGGATGCGAATGAGTTGTCAAGGCTAGGGATGCGAATGAGTTGCCAAGGCTAGGG
>LGRX02001022.1:0-28928 GCA_001247695.2 Cymbomonas tetramitiformis | reverse complement strand
TGACTGTGGCGCGTGCACTCACTCCGAGCTGACTGTGGCGCGTGCTCGCACTCGGAGCTGACTGTGGCGCGTGCTCGCACTCGGAGCTGACTGTGGCGCGTGCTCGCACTCGGAGCTGACTGTGGCGCGTGCACTCACTCCGAGCTGACTGTGGCGCGTGCACTCACTCCGAGCTGACTGTGGCGCGTGCACTCACTCGGAGCTGACTGTGGCGCGTGCACTCACTCCGAGCTGACTGTGGCGCGTGCTCGCACTCGGAGCTGACTGTGGCGCGTGCTCGCACTCGGAGCTGACTGTGGCGCGTGCTCGCACTCGGAGCTGACTGTGGCGCGTGCACTCACTCGGAGCTGACTGTGGCGCTTGCTTGCACTCGGAGCTGACTGTGGCGCTTGCTCGCGCTCGGAGCTGATTGTGGCGCGTGCTCGCAACCCGGAACAGCTTGCGGTGTGTTTGTACAGACCCAGCGAATAATAACATATTATCCGGAGAGACTAGCGCTTATCAAATAACGCCCACAGAGTCCCGACACTTGAGTTGATGGGATGATGGTATGGTTTCCAGGTGAAGGAGGTTCATGCTCAACAACTAACGATGGAGTCCCGCATCTCACAACTGCAAAGTGAGGTCAAGAAGAGGGAGCAGGAGCGAGACGAAGTGATCGAGGACTTGTTGGTGGCTCAAGAGGAATGCTCCATGAACGCGGATAGCATCATTCGTCACAGTGCTGCCTCAGATAATGACGATGAAGATGAAGGGCCAGTGCATCAGGTTACACTGCTGAAAACACTTCAACAGCGTATCGGAAAGGGGAAGAAGATGGTGTTCACCCCGGAGAGCCTGACTGAATATCATCGGATTGTCGATGAGTTTGAGTTGTCCGGACCACGGATCTCCCGGTTGTTTCATCGTGTACTGGGATTTTTTACTGGATTGCCCCTTGGTGAGGTTGAAGACATGGCCCCTTTACCTAAGAAGTCAGCCTTCTATCAGCACGTGCGTATGATGGGCCACGTGAAGCGCCTAGAAATGTCTCAAGAGCGTGATGCTGATCGGCCTTTCTTTGCCACTGAGGCCGATGAGGGCTCCAAGGGTCGCTCTAAGCTGATGATAGCGTTCGCAGTGTTCAAGAAGGCATCCGATGTTGCGGGGAGCCGACTGCTAGCTGGGGCAACACGGATCAGCAATACCACGGCCGAGGTGAGCCTGCGTGGCATCTTGAAGGGTTTTCATGACATTCAGTGGCCGACTCTTTATTTGCTGTGGATCACGGGAGATTCGTGTAGTTCGATGAAGGCGATCGTTCCGTTAGCCGCGGATGAGAAGCGTTTGGAGTTCGCCGAAGCCTTGGCTAGAGATGATATGGGATACCCGGACTTCCTCCCGATCGATGTCACAATGTTCTTCCTGGTGCACGTTGATCGCCCCCGTCAGCTAATACCTTTGCATGGGGGACACTATATCGATGATGCAAATCACATGCCCAAGAATGGGGAGGCCGCCATGTTCAAGGAGATGGGGAGTGGTGTCAACCTCGCTTCTGGCAAGCTCGTGCTTGGCTTCTTGAAAGGGGAGCTCTTTCGGTGGTCGCGGCTTCACAAGGGTTCACACGAGTTTAGAGACCTTGTGCGGTTTTTGGAGCCTGACATTCAAAAGCTTTACAAGACCATACCAGCAGAAATAAACCACCGTTTGACCATTGCCACGCGTTTGGCTATGTTGTACAACGACTTTCGGGTACCGCTGATGAGCGTGTGTGAGAAGTTTAACTACGCTTATGGGGGTGACAAATGGCGTGGGGACCGCCAAGCAACCCTTGATCACATGAAGGAGGTTTATGCTTCTCTGTCTGATATACGTGTGCAATCATGGAGTCTTCTCTTGAGACGGCTTCACGATTTTTCGGTGGAGGTATACACCATCACACAGTACAATAGTGGAATTAATGTGGTTATTCTTCGTGCGCAGAGCGAGGATATCTTGGCAAATCTTGAGGCCTTCGACATCAATTTCGATACTGTATTCAAGGAAGAGAAGGTTGCGATCGAGAGGTGGGCTCAAGAAGCGGAGCAGTCTGGGCAACTAGCACTCATCGCCGAGAAGACTGTGGAGGCACTCAAAACGGGTAAATCGGCCCAGGAGGTGATTCAAGAAGAGGGAAGCAATGCGAATGAGTGCCACTTGCTTCAAGATGTGTTCGGGGAAGATATTTGGGGAGAGGAGGAGGATCCGCCACCATCTGGTGAAACTCATGATGACGGGATATCGGAAGTCGAGGATGCTACGGATGACGAGGGAGAAAGAGATATCCCTGGTGATCCTAGAGCACAGGAGCCGGAGTGTGCGGAATCGGCGGCGGGTTCTATTGCAGCACCACCGGCACAGGACGTGGGGAGCGTGACACCGGTGCAGAGTGCTACTGCAGCAGCAGTGGCGCAGGAGCCGGGGAGCGCGGCACCGGTGCAGGGTGCTACTGCAGCATCAGTGGAGCAGGAGCCGGGGAGCGCGGCACCAGTGCAGGGTGCTAATGCCGCATCAGTGGAGCAGGAGCACGGGAGCGCGGCACCGGTGCAGGGTGCTTTTGCAGCATCAGTGGCGCAGGAGCCGGGGAGCGGGGCACCGGTGCAGGGTGCTACTGCAACATCAGTGGCGCAGGAGCACGGGAGCGCGGCACCGGTGCAGGGTGCTACTGCAGCATCAGTGGCGCAGGAGCCGGGGAGCGCGGCACCAGTGCAGGGTGCTACTGCAGCATCTGTGGCGCAGGAGCACCGGAGCGCGGCACCGGTGCAGGGTGCTAATGCAGCATCAGTGGAGAAGGAGCCGGGGAGCGCGGCACCGGTGCAGGGTGCTACTGCAGCATCAGTGGCGCAGGAGCACGGGAGCGCGGCACCGGGGCAGAGTGCTACTGCAGCATCAGTGGCGCAGGAGCCGGGGAGCGCGGCACCGGTGCAGGGTGCTACTGCAGCATCAGTGGCGCAGGAGCACGGGAGCGCGGCACCGGTGCAGAGTGCTACTGCAGCATCAGTGGCGCAAGAGCCGGGGAGCGCGGCACCGGTGCAGGGAGTTACTACAGCATCAGTGGCGCAGGAGCACGGGAGCGCGGCACCGGTGCAGGGTGCTAATGCAGCATCAGTGGAGCAGGAGCACGGGAGCGCGGCACCGGTGCAGGGTACTACTGCAGCATCAGTGGAGCAGGAGCCGGGGAGCGCGGCACCGGTGCAGGGTGCTACTGCGCCTCGCAAGAAAAAGCAGAAGGTGGTGAAAGGTGCATTCCAAAGGGCAATGGCGGCTGGGGAAGTACTAGATGGCCCAAGTGCGGCACGGTTGCTGCTTTTGGATTTCCGCATGGGATTGCGTGTCTATCATTCATATTTGCGTGAGCGGTATGCTATATATGCCACCCTACCCCTCCGCTTCCATTCATACTTTTGCCCCCGAAAGGGGCCAAAGTACTTCATTGAGGACTTCCATCGCTTGGGGATCCATATGGCAAAGGGTGGGTGCGCTCCGGGATGCCGTGCTTGCACTTTCGCAAATGATTGCGTTTTCACGATCATGGACCGAAGTGAGTATCTGACATCTGGTGGGTTCCATCTCGGCTTTTGGGATCATCCGGATCATCAAGTGGAAATTGAAAAGGCGGCATGTGATCCGGGTTCCTTGTCTGGCATCGAGTTTGGTGGCATCCCGGATGGCATCACCAATTATGGTCGCGCACTGACCATTTTCTACGAGACATACTGCTACTTTGCTGGTGGCGGGTCCATGTTTTGTGAACGGAAGATTGGGATGGCTGGGCGAATTGGCTTCGGTGGCAACATTAGCGAAGAGCGTACTTACAAGCGATTGCACGAGGAGTCATCGGTTTTGACAGCAGAGTTGAAGAAACGCATTGGAGCACAAATGTACGCTGAGAGCCGCAAGTCAAGTGGGATCGTGCCCGACCGTGATGGGCACATCGCTGCTTTTCAAAGTGCTTATGCTGCTCGTAAAGAGGCTGACTTGAATAAGGCGGAGGAAGCGCAATGGCGATGGGAGAAGAACTTGGAAGAAGCGGCACGAAAAGAGTAAGCATCACTTTATTACTTTTGAAAAACGCAAATGAATTATTTAAGTACATGTGTACCTTATAGGTTGGATGCTTTCGAGATGAAGAGAGCCTAGTGGTTGCTTATCATTCAGGTTGAGGGCTAGAGAAGGTGCACGCCGAAGAGAGGAAAGAGAACAAATTGAAAATCAAAAAGCGGAAGAAGCTGCGAAACGTCATGCTGAGAGGGAGATGATCACCAGGTGAGTTTTTTTGTATCGTATGGATGTAACACATGATACAATTTGCATAATATTGCCGAATGTTTGCCTATAAGTGAAATTGCGTCGTGGTTTGCCTTGGAATAGGGAGAGGCAAAGTGTTGCGGCTCTCAAAAGAGCCACACAAAAAAAGGACGGAGAGATTCGAGCAACGGAGAAGCGTGAGAAGGCTTTGAATGTGTGGTGCGCACCCAGTAATGTACATGAAACATGATTGTGGAATATTTCGCGTAGAACCAAAGTGGTCACATCACCATTACACGTGTCCTAATTTATGTGAATGTTGATCGCAGGCGTAAGAAGTTGCTAGCGACAAAGAGGAAAGAGGCCAAAGCAAGGGATAAGAAAACCTGCATCAATCTCTTGCGTACTGCTGGCGTGGAGATCCAAGAGAACATGGGAAACACTCAGTTCTTTCGGGAGAAGCTAGCCAAACACCTATATGAGCGAGCATGTGTCCAGGAAGGAGTTGAGGTTGTCACTGATGGGCCCACGGCATCCGAGCAGGCGCAACAGGCCACCACGCCATCCGAGCAGGCGCAACAGGCCGCCTCGCCATCCGAGCAGGCACAACAGGCCGCCTCGCCATCCGAGCAGGCGCAACAGGCCGCCCCGCCATCCGAGCAGGCGCACCAGGCCGCCTCACCATCCAAGCAGGCGCACCAGGCGGCCCCGCCATCCGAGCAGGCGCACCAGGCCGCCTCGCCATCCGAGCAGGCGCAACAGGCCGCCTCGCCATCCGAGCAGGCGCACCAGGCCGCCTCGCCATCCGAGCAGGCGCACCAGGCCGCCTCGCCATCCGAGCAGGCGCAACAGGCCGCCTCGCCATCCGAGCAGGCGCAACAGGCCGCCTCGCCATCTGAGCAGGCGCACCAGGCCGCCTCGCCATCCGAGCAGGCGCACCAGGCCGCCTCGCCATCCGAGCAGGCGCACCAGGCCGCCTCGCCATCCGAGCAGGCGCACAAGGCCGCCTCGCCATCCGAGCAGGCGCACCAGGCCGCCTCGCCATCCGAGCAGGCGCAACAGGCCGCCTCGCCATCCGAGCAGGCGCAACAGGCCGCCTCGCCATCAGCGGCGCACGAGGCCGCCTACTTCGCCGAGCAGAAGCACCGAGGCCGCCTCGCCATCCGGCGGCGCACAAAGGCACCGCCTCGCCATCAGCGAGCGCCACCAGGCCGCCACCCGCCATCGAGCAGGCGCAACAGGCCGCCCCGCCATCCGAGCACGCGCAACAGGCCGCCTCGCCATCCGAGCAGGCGCACCAGGCCGCCTCGCCATCCGAGCACGCGCAACAGGCCGCCCCGCCATCCGAGCAGGCGCAACAGGCCGCCTCGCCATCCGAGCAGGCGCAACAGGCCGCCTCGCCATCCGAGCAGGCGCAACAGGCCGCCCCGCCATCCGAGCAGGCGCACCAGGCCGCCTCGCCATCCGAGCAGGCGCACCAGGCCGCCTCGCTATCCGAGCAGGCGCAACAGGCCGCCTCGCCATCCGAGCAGGCGCAACAGGCCGCCTCGCTATCCGAGCAGGCGCAACAGGCCGCCTCGCCATCCGAGCAGGCGCACCAGGCCGCCTCGCCATCCGAGCAGGCGCAACAGGCCGCCTCGCCATCCGAGCAGGCGCAACAGGCCGCCTCGCCATCTGATGTCACTATTGGGGGTGCGGCATCCGTGGTGCTTGAGGAGGCGCAACCGGCTGCCACCGCGTTTGAGCAGGCGCCACTTGCTGCTGCGGTGCTTGAGCAAGCGCCTTCGGATGCCACGAGGCGTGAGCACGCGGCACCGGACGCCATGGTGCCTGAGCACCAGCCACCAGCTGCTACGGTGCTTGAGCACGCGCCACCGGTTGCCACGGTGTTTGAGCAGCAAGCCGTCGCAACACCTAGGATATCAAAGCGTACCCGAGCGGTTGCTGGGCACTATGCCAATTTACTTGGAGTGCGCCCGAGAGCACGAGAACAGGTGCACCAAGATGTCGCAGCACCAGAGTTGTCTCAACAGGGTGTCGCAACACCGGAGGCGCAACATGCTTCCATAACAACTAGGATTTCAAAACGCACCCGAGCGGTTGCTGGGCACTATGCCAATTTACTTGGAGTGCGCCCAAGAGGTGCAAGTTCAACCCAACCTAAGTCTGGTGATGAGCATGAAGTTAGCAAGCGTCGTAGGCGATAAGCTCCTGGGCATTAAGCAAATTGGAATTGTGACAAGATAGATCTTTGAAATGTATTCAGTAGTTAGATTATTTCGAGTAACCCACTTCATTTATTTCGAAATTTGACCACCTCTGATCATAATTATTAAGTTGTGGAGTGTATGTTTGAATTTGAAGTTTGTTGTTGACATATGTGATTTGAGGCCTGCATGCTATGTATGTATGGTCGCTAGTGCCCGTAGTACCACAATAGGGTAAGTGTGTTCTACAAGTTTGATTCGGGTCCTCCAAGGTCGTTGCCCACCACCCATTTTTTGGTTGAGGCCACTTGTGAGCTTATAGCCTGAATCCTTTATCAAATTAACTTGATCTATTTAGGATGATACGATACATGTCGACACTTGATCATATCGTGCGATCCTTTCACGACAAATCTAAGTGCATATTCGGATTTTACGTGGTCGACTTAGTGGGGGTACGTTCCTCCACATATCAGCGAAGCAAATTGACCGTGTGATGGGCGTTGCACTTGGGTGAACTCCACGGTATACATACGATAGTCTGCTACGCCTGTTGTCGGCTACCCGGCGTGAGTGCCATCGACCCACCGTAGGGTGGGTTGGGAGGGTCCTTTCAAAAATCTAAGTGCATATTCGGATTATACGGGATCGACTTAGTGGGGGTACATTCCTCTACATATCAGCGAACCAAATTCACCGCGTGGGCGATGCACTTGGGTGACCCTTGGTATGCACAGTTTGCGACGCCTGCCGGCTACGCGTGGGTGCCACCGTAGGGTGGGTTGGGAGGGTCCTTTCAAAAATCTAAGTGCATATTCGGATTCTACGGGGTCAACTTAGTGGGGGTGCAATCTTCCACACATTTGCGAACCAAATTGACCGCGTGGGCATTGCACTTGGGTGACGCCCAGTATTCACAGTCTGCTACGCCTGTCGGCTACGTGGGTGTCACCGTAGGGTGGGTTGGGAGGGTCCTTTCAAAAATCTAAGTGCATATTCGGATTCTACGGGGTCGACTTAGTGGGGGTGCAATCTTCCACACATTTGCGAACCAAATTGACCGCGTGGGCATTGCACTTGGGTGACGCCCAGTATTCACAGTCTGCTACGCCTGTCGGCTACGTGGGTGTCACCGTAGGGTGGGTTGGGAGGGTCCTTTCAAAAATCTAAGTGCATATTCGGATTCTACGGGGTCGACTTAGTGGGGATACACCCCGCTACATGTTCGCGAACTTTTGAAATGGCGTGCGCAAGAATCGGTATTTTCGCCAAAAATCGACCTTCAAAAAAAAAAGTCAACGCAACCGGTCAACGCTCGTAGCGGCCGATCCAGAGGTCAAAATCGATTTCCGAGACCGGTTTTTTGGGGTGCCGTACCCCACTTTATATCCTTAGCCGCGAGGAAATCTTCATCTGAGAAAGTTGACATCGACCAACGGAACGTATACAAGGAGAAGGTGATGATCAGTTCTCACCACCTCGGCTGTCGATGTCGTCCTGTACCCTGTCGATGGATGTGTCGTGTCGCTGTCGTGTATCACGGTCCAGGTTTTTCGATCGCGCGAGAAAATCGCGATCCGCGATTTCATCCTTTCACGAACTGTTTCCTGCGCCGCTTAGTGGGAAATATTTCAGAGCAGTTTTTTAACCTTCCGCTCCGCTTTTTAACACTGTGGCAGCGGCATGGATATACCATTAAAGTGCATATGCATGTTAGGCACCGCATATATAAGGCTAGGATGAACTCATATTGGCGAGAGGAACAATTTGATATGCGGGGTTTCGCATTATGCCATGTCAAGGATATGACCGATGACATATGTGTCATACATGTCATACATGTCATACTTGTCATACTTGTCATACATGTCATACCATGTCATGTCATGTCGTGTCATGTCATATGTTATAATGACATACAGTCGTCAGTACGGTCGACTGTGACATGAACAGTCATACTATCTGTCATCCACTCACCATGAGTGACATCTATCATCGAGAGGCTGATCACAGCATCTCGATGATGAAGCAAGACAGTTCTTGAAGAACAAATTGTTCTGAAGGGACTCGTCTTCGCTTCAAGCATGAATTGAACACCATGCGGGTATCATATGGCTTATTCGATCAGCCGATACTGTTGTTCACCCAATGCTGGAATCTGTATAGGCAGCCCTGACAGGCAGGCCCTGCTGAGATCTGTATAGGCAGCCCTGACCGGGAGTCCCGGTGCAGGCCCCTATGACAGATTCCTAGGTAGCCAACACTGGACCGTGACTGATCCGTAAGCCTGTGCTGTGACACACCGAGTGTCACAGGTAGCTAGACTCGAGACCGTTCCGACTCCGTGACCGTTCCGGGTATATCTAGCTTAGGGTTTATTTCTTATACGAGTTTATCTATATTGGTTCACTGGCTGTCTGATATCTTGAACCGGGATATTCCAGTAGGCCCCTATGACAGACCCCTAGGACCAACACTGGACTGTTGACTGATCTATAGGTTCGTGCTGTGACACACGTTGTGTCACAGGTAGGCTAGTTCCGAGACCGTTGCGAGACCGTTCCGGGTATATCTAGCTTAGGGTTTATTTATCTTAACACGGTTTATCCACAGAGTTCGGGACCCTCTGATATCTAGTGAACTAGGATATTCCGGTAGGTCGTGGCCCCATCCACGCTTTACAGTAATACTGCATATTTAAGAGAACAGGGATATGCGGTCAGCCAGCCTCATCGGAAAAAAGTGAACCCCCCCCCGCCCCCCAACACGCCAGCGGCGCTTAACGAAGCGCGATCCAATAAGGTCAGCGATAGCCAGGTTTGTTCCTTATTTGCGACCATACCATATTTAATACATGGTTTAACATGGTTTCCCAACCATATTTCCTCATCTAGCCAGCTCCCGTTCTCTTATTTGGACCCATTCTCTTAACGATTTGAAAAGGCTCAGGGTCATCGTAAAAAACGCGACCCCCCCCAAAAAAAAAGAAAAAAACCGCTGGCTGGTCTCTTATCGTCGATTCTCTTAAAAGTGAGGTATTATTGTATTCCACTTGCTAGTTTGGCCATGATTGGCTAAACGGCCGCTCGGAGAGGTGGTGCGCGTTTGCGCGTTTGGGCATCAGTGGGGATTATGAGATGAGCAGCTTGCGGTGAGCGACATTGAGCCGCAGCTGTGGGGTGCCGGCTTGGATCGGGTTTCGTCGACGCAATGTTCATTCACGGTTTTCTGCTAGTCTTGATCCCGCTGGCTACCGGTTTTTGGGCTGGTGACCTTGGCACCTTTGACCTCGACGACATCTTCCTTTGCCCCTCGCTCGCATGGCTCGACCGCTCGTTCCGTATCTGTGACGTCGCATTTTCTCCGCGACCCTACCCAAACGTGCTGCAGCGTACCGCCTCCCCTCAGGCTTATCTAGAGATGGGAGTCACAACGAGATCCAAGAAGTCCCTCACGAGGGACAGCGACATCGACGCCTCTCTGAGGTTAATCGACGGGGTGCGGAACACACCAACGGCGGCTACGCCTTCTGTTCCTACCCCCAACCCTGCATCGAACGAAGACGCGGACGTGGCCGTCAGACGTTACCTGCAGGAGCAGTCCAAGCTCGTCGACGAGATCTACAAGACGCGACTACATCGAGCTTGGGCCAAGAGTATCCGTGAGGATATTCTTGGCGACAAGAAACATCATTTTCGCGGTACGGACGACGCTGGCCTTCTGTCCGACCTGGTGGTGCAGCTGCGTACGGAGTTTCAGTCGGCTGGGCTGGAGCTATGTGCCTTTGACCTCGACGACCCTCTGGCTCCAGTGGTCGACCGGGTGAATGGTCTTTTGTACGACGTTCTGGCTCTCGTGGTGGAGAAGCACAGCAACGCCTACGTCTGGCTCACTGGTACGGATTCTTCGACGACCGAGATGGACGGCGAGCTCTGGTCGACGTTATCAAGGGCTGTGTACCGGTGGCACTACGGGAGTCCCAGCAGGAGGAGCACGCCGCGTTGCGTTATCCCGCAAACGTTGACCCGCAGCCGATTTTGGCTAAGGAGCAACGTTTGGTGCGGGATAACAGGGCGTCGGACTGGACACCGACGGAGGCTACCAGAAAGTTAAGCCTCTACACCCGACTCGACCCGACCTTCTACGCTGCGGTGAAGGTCCGCTATCCCATGGCCGCTGACTTGACCCGTGTGTCGCTGGTTTCGCTCCGCTCCATGGTTGTGGAGATTTGCCAGGCTTGGGCGCAGACGGACGGGGGGAAAGCGGCTTCTGGCGCGGACGGCATCTCCGCGCACCTTTCCAGCAGCGAGTACGACGCCCTTCTTCAGAAGATCGCGGAGCTGAAGGAGCTCGTGCAGCAGCAACACGGTGAGGCCGCTCCGGTGGTGCGGCACCAGCGGGAGCGGGTACAACAGCGGCAGCAGCAGCAGCGAGCGCAGCAGCCGCGGGGATTCCGTGTGGGGACCCACAAGGCCCCGCCAGTGGGGTTCGACCGCGACGATCAACGAGCGAAACCGTTCTGCGGTAGGTGCAAAAAGGCAGGAAAAGGTGAGGCGTATCACTTTTACCGCGACTGCCCGTTGGGCGGGCGCCAACACCCGCCCACCTCTGCCGCGGCATTCTGCGTTCTCATCGACGAGGAGGACGCAGAGGGGGTGCACGCACTCGCCATGTGTGCGTTGTTCCAGCAGGCAGCGGATGACGGGGCGGAGTCCTTCGCGCGTGCGGCAGCCGCGTACGGGCCGCCCGCGGTGCTTTGTGCGGGAGCAGTCGCACGGCGGCATCGACGTGTCCGCCTACGGTTTCACCGTGGAGCAGCAGCCGGCTTCCGAGGGAGATGACATTCTCCGCCGGCTCGACGATCTTGCCGCGGAGGTTCACTCCGCGGCCAACCCGCAGGTACATTACACCCACGCATCTTTCCCGCCTCCTGCCGGCATCGGGCAGGAGGCTTCGGCTCTGGTGTGCGGACCCGCGGCAGCGGTGGCCACACCGGAGGAGCAGGTTCCGGCAGGTGGTGCGGCGGCATCGGCATCCGCCGTGCCGGCCCCTGCTATGCCTGTCTCGCAGGGAAAGGATGTGAAGCCCGCGCCACTGCAATCGGCGCGGGTAACCACCACGGCGGACGCGGACGGTGAGTTCGCTGGGTTCGTTCAGACCGTGAACCACGCCGCCATCGGACAGGTTGATCTCACGGGTTACGACACGGACGATTACGAGGACCTTGCCGACGGCAGCTTCGTCGTGAAGCCGCGGACTTCGACAATTTCGGCAAATCATTCGTCAACGCCCGCAGCCCAAGCGCCTCACTCTGGTGGTGCTCTGGGGGATTGGCATGAGGGTGCTCCCCGCAGCCACGGCTGCGGAAAGCCTCCGTGGGGCTTCCCCGCCCACGTGGGCTTGTGGGGGATGCCCTTCCTTCTTTCCTTCCTTCTCTTGATTTCAGTCATGGGAGTGGAAGCTGCCACCTTCACGGTGGCCAACGAAGCCGACCTTCTGCAGGTGTCAGGTGAGGAGGCACCGCTTGCTCCAATGCCGTGTGCTATTCCACCTCGTCTCCACCGGCGGGAACAGAGGCGGCAGGGCCTCTATATGGCTCCGGTGTCATGGCATCCCGGGCCGCCACCGCCTGCCATGTTATTTGAGGACGGTCCTCCGCTGTCGCCGGCATCGTCTTCAGATGACGAGGCCCCACCGTCGGGCAGCACTTGGCAGCACCCCGGTGCGGTGCAGCCTCCCGTGATCGACGAATCAACAACTCCGACTCCGTCAAATTCTCTGGCGAATGATTTTCCAGTGACCGACACCTTACACTTTGGCCGCCCCGTATTGCTCCGCCGTGCTACTGCGGGCTACTACGGTGATCGATGTGGTGAAGGTGCTCCTCTGGCCTTTGACCCCGAGTAGTTATGTTACTGGTTCTGGCAGTACACCACTTGCCTGGTGGTGTGCTGGGATCTACTTTGACCTCAACACGGTCTTCAATCTGGTTTTGCTTTGACACCTTTATATTCTTCATTCTGACTTGCTGGTGCAGACTTTTTCAGTAGTTTGGCAAGACACTCAATTGCCTGTGTGCTTTTGCTCTTGTACTAGCTAGAGGTTTCCAATTTGTGTATCAGAATGGCACGGTTGGATTAGCAGTTAGGACTTGTCATCCTGGCTTCTGCCCTACAGTAAAACGCGATATATAAGAAACTGGCCTGAAAACGCCAGCCGCTAGTTTCTTATTGGGTGGGTCCGAAATTCCCCAAGTCAGCGGGCGATTTTCTTAGATTTAAGTCGTTGGATTTATCGAGTTCAGCGTGTCAATTTCTTAAATAGGGATAATGTTCGGCATTGGATTTTGCTCGATACGGCTGTAGCGCCCAGTTTCTTATGTGGAGGTAGGTGCGCAGCTCACGCTCTAGCGGCAAAGTTTCTTAATTTGCCAAAGTTCACATCTCATCTACCGTCTCTAGCGTGCATTTTCTTAATTCAGTGGGGAAAAGAATGGACGCAGGAGTAAAAAACACACTGAAGTCCCTAAAACGTTTAGTAGGGGCATTAACGATCGTGGGTAGGGGCAAACAACAATGGCAACATTGTACTTCGATCACTATCGATAACACACACTAGCATGTTAGCTCGTATGAATTATTGAATCTGAATTTTTTCCAGCGGCAAGTTTCTTAAATAGGCTAATTATCTCAAAGGGGGAGTTCTCGTTTTCTAGCGGTTTACTTTCTTAATCCATAGCTTTTTGGATGGCGAGCGGAGCATCATGCTAGCGGCTAATTTCTTAGAGTTTCTTAGACAAATACGAAAAAAACTAGCGGCTAGTTTCTTATAGACCCAATTTCTTATATACCGCGTTTTACTGTAGAGGTATAACATTCTGACTCTCCTAGCCAGTCACCACCCACAGTGTTGGGGTGGTGTGCTGGAATCTGTATAGGCAGCCCTGACAGGCAGGCCCCTATGACAGACCCCTAGGACCAACACTGGACTGCTGACTGATCTATAGGTTCGTGCTGTGACACACGCTGTGTCACAGGTAGGCTAGTTTCCGAGACCGTTGCGAGACCGTTCCGGGTATATCTAGCTTAGGGTTTATTTATCTTAACACAGTTTATCCACAGAGTTCGGGACCCTCTGATATCTAGTGAACTAGGATATTCCGGTACCCAATGCCTTCGGGTTCACAACCCAATTGTGGTAACGCTTGAGAAGCGTGGGGGCATTGGCGTATATGAGAGAGCAATGAGCTCGAGCAGCACTTCTGGAGAAGAGACTGCACTCATACCCACAAAACTCTGCGCGTGCTATTGTCGTTCAATAATAGCCGTGCCATACATATCGCTCGCATAGCGAGCCCTAACATGCCCAGTAGAATGGAAGATGCCTCATCTTCGCGGACCTTTTCATTTTTTTCCAACTTCTTGGATCAGCGTGGATCAGCGGTTAAAAGGACAGCGGAATCTTGTTCAGCAGGTTCAAAAATGCCTAAAACCGTCGAGCTTGTTCGGGGGCGAGATGGGGATTTAAGCGCTAGAATGCGTTAATTCGCATTCACTACTGTATCCCGCACCGGTGAGTTGCAGAATCATGAGTGCATGTCCGAAACCGCATCAAAGTGTGCTTGTGATAAACACCTGAATAACTATGTAGGCTGTGTTTCCGTGCATAACAACACGAAACACGACAATTTTGCACTCACAAAGTAACGTCGCAAACGGTCACAAACTTCTAGCGGCGAGCTCTACCCTATTGAAGATGCTCGCGGATTGAGCCTTTTTCGCCTTAAGTGCACCAACACAAAGTTGGATATGCTTCACTTACCCACGAGTGAAGCATATATATGTGCTCAAGAGCTCAATTGGCGCAATAGATCGCAAACGCAACAATCATGTAAAAATTTAACCTATCTGGCCAGTGAGACACCTTCCGTCGACCAACACTGGGCAACTTTGACCGTGATTTCCGGAGCCGTCCGATGTCCAAATTCACTTTTGAGACCGGATTTCAGCATGGCGCACCCCAGTTTATATCGATGGCCGCGAGGAAATTTTCATCCGAGAAAATTTTATCTGACCGTATTATCCGATACTGTGTATACCGGAATATCCTAGTACACCAGTTATCAGATAGTCCCGTACTCAGTGTGGATAAACTGTATAAGATGCTGAAATCTGTATAGGCAGCCCTGACCGGGAGTCCCGGTGCAGGCCCCTATGACAGACTCCTAGGTAGCCAACACTGGACCTGTGACTGATCCGTAAGCCCGTGCTGTGACACATCAAGGTGTCACAGGTAGCTAGGACCGAGACCGTTCCGACTCCGTGACCGTTCCGGGTATATCTAGCTTAGGGTTTATTTCTTATACGAGTTTATCTATATTGGTTCACTGACTGACTGTCTGATATCTTGAACCGGGATATTCCAGTAGGTCGTGGACCCATTCCACGCTATATTCCACAGCCAATTTGGCCATGATTGGCTAAAGCAGCCGCTTGGAGAGGTGGTGCGCGACGGCGTGTTTGGGTACGAGTGGGAAATTTGAGATGAGCAGTTTGTGAGTGCGTCTTTGAGCCGCCGCTATGGGGATTCGACCTGGACCGGGCTTCGTTGGCGCAATGTCCTTTTACGGTATAGTTCTTGCCTTGGCCCAGCATGCTACCGCTATTTGGGCTGGTGTTTGCAGCACCGCTTCGACCTCGACGACGTCTTCCAGTGCCCCTCGCTCGCATGGCTTTCCCGCTCCTTACGTGACGGTGACGTCACATTTTCCCCACCCCATTACCTTTACGCACCCCAGCGTACCACCTCCCATCAGGCTTTCAGGATTATGGTTGTTCACACACGTGCGAAGAGGTCCGCCTCACGAGGGACTCCGACATCGACGCCTCGTTGAGGCTAACTGACGCGGTTCTATCAGGGTTATGACCGATGACACATGTGTCATACATGGCATACGTGTCATACCATGTCATGTCATGTCATGGCATGTCGAGTCATGTCATATATTATAATGACAGACAGTCGCCAGTACGGTCGACTATAACATGTACAGTCATATCATCTGTCATTTACTCAAGGTGAGACTTGAGTGACACCTGTCATCGAGAGGCCAGTATTCTGGACTCGAGATGGCAAAGCAAGATGGGACCTTGAAGAACCGAATGGTTCGGAGAAAACTCATCTTCGCTTCAAGCATGTTCTGAACAAACATGTGAGTATCATATGGCTTATTCGTTCAGCCGATACTGATTGTTCAACCAATGCCTTGGGTTCACAACCCGATTGAGGTGGCATCTATGAGATGCAGGGCATTGCGTATAATGAGGTAGCATTGAGCTACAGCAGACTTCGGACGAAGCACTGCACTCATCACCCGCACTTACGCTGCGTGAGTTATTATCGTTCCATAATAACCTCGCTTGTATCATATCCATTCGCTTCCAAGCGAAGCCCTATCAGTTGGTATTCTCCGTCTCGTCAAGGCGACGAACGAGGACAATCTAGTGTGAGTGCAGCAGTAGATATTGAATATTGTGTGCGCAGGTTTGCGGAGCGCGAATAACATCAGGCGTCGCAGTCGCACACATACTGACATATCTGCATAATATCGACCGCTGCATAAGCGAAAATTGTGCGCGAGGAGATATCGTCATATTCGCAGTTGATCGTACATATCGTCACTTATACAGCGCGAGAAGGTGTGCATGCAGCATACATATGCGCAGCGATCACATATATGCGCAGTTACGATTCGCAGTTGTACGAAATTCGCAATATTGAGACGCGGATAAAAAAATCATCATCAGAATATGATCCGCGCGAAAAATGGCATTTGTATCATATGCTGTTCATATTGCGACAGAGATATGCTCATAATTCACAGCGCGCACATCAGTGATTCAGCAGAGTCACAATAAATCGCCTTCTGCACCAAACGATTACTTTGCAATTTTTGATGACGAAATCAGTGTGCATGATGTCATCAAAATACCGTCATTTCAAATAGTTGCAATAATCAATCGACTGCGCGCATCATGATTATCCTTGACAGAATATGTACATACCTGCTGTGGAATTATCATGAACAGATGACGCATGATGACAGTATAATATGCAGCATGCCATGAATCTCTGATGCTTGCCGAGATAGTATAATCCATACACTGTCAGATTCGCATACAAACCTGCAATCATGAGTGTGTACTATATGCTGTGTGAGTAGCTTACACACACAGTATGACAGATAAGTGGATGCTCTGCAGCAACATCATAGTGTGTACAATTATTTGAGTGTGCGGTGATTATAATACTCACACACACACACTTGCAGTATACACAATCATTGGGTATATACTAAGTGCATGCAGCAGATGTACATTACATTACATGTACATTATAATACTGAGCAACTATATCATTGTGACATGTGCATACAATTATCCATGCAGATTGATCACGTTAGCAGTTGTTATGTATAAACCAGCTTGATCACGATAGCAGCTGGGATATATGGCATCATATCACAATGCATCAGACATTGCACATAAGCATACCTGCTGTGCATGTTAACTATATTTGAACCCATATGGTGTAAGGTGCCTATTCAGTGGTCTTAACACAATAATTAGCTCGATATACTCTGACGCAGGATTTGGGATGAGTATATTCGTTCTATTGTGGATCACTGAAAGGATTGCTCACCGGAACTATATGTGAAATAGACCAAAGCAACTCATCACTGTGGATAAGAATATACAGGATTACAATCACTGCTAAGCTGATATACATCATGTTAGATATATTCTGTGATTGGTATACAGATCATCCTATATGATAGATCAACTTGGTATAGTATAATACCAGTAATCACCTGTATACAAGTGTGTGTAGTAGCACAATCACACACACACACACATGTACTCAATCAGAAAGTACATGAACATAAGTTACTGCTTACACAAGTCATTGCAACTTATGTATCATTAAATATGACATTACACTTATTCACAAGTGTAATAAATAATCACTGACACTACTATGTGAGTTGACAATGCACTGGCTCGAAAGTGTAATGATTAATAATCATATCAACACATAATACATAGTACCATCCAGCTTGATCACGATAGCAGCTGGATGTCAAGTGATGGCGATAGATAAGGGACAGAATCAACCAACATGCTGTAGGGCTGGATGGAGAAATCTCCAGACCCGAAGGCATTATACAATGCTCAAATAGGCAGCTGGTCACTGCTGAGCATTGTCCATTCGTCTCACATATCATCGCTGGAGCAACAACAACAACTACATTGCATTGTGACAATTGATTCAGAATTGATCAGCACACTTGCATGTACATTCTCAGATCAGTAACTATATGTTGAACTGATAGAGGTTGTTGTGGACACACACACACACACTATTGTGTTGTGTGAGATTGCTTAGATTTATTATCAAGCTATGTCCTGATCTATTTGGAAACTAAAGATATCATTTTGATACTCTTTCAGTGCACAGTCATATGCCCAAATAGATCATAGGTTCTGACAAGTTATCACTTAAGTGGTTGACCCGCTTAAAGTTGATACACCTAATTTATCATTGGGAAGTGGACCAACTTCCATGGGTTTCAAATCAGTAAAACCCATATATGTGTTCAACCACAGATGTTGACCATCAGATATTGTAGGAGTCTACACCCTTGCTTCTTCTCTTCTTTACGGTTTCGGACTTATTCTATCTACACTTATTAAACGACCGCACGAGGTATGATTACGCTTGGTCAACTACAAGACTTCGGTTTCGTAAATCTATATAGTTATGCTTTTGCTATCAGTGCATGCTTTCAATACACAATATACAGCAGTTACGGCTTTTTACTTTTATGTTATACTTTTCAGTTCAGTTCATCTCCCCGAAACGGGTTACACTTAGAGTTCTTATACATTCAGGAACTCTTTCCATAACTCAACTGCACTGAGTACTCCGTACAACAGGCTAGGCACCTCACATCAACATCATTCTGATCGGTCCTACTGTACTCCGTACTGAGTACTCTTGCGTTTTATACTTAGCCGTTTTTCTTGCTCTTGTGCTTGCCTCCTAGCACAACTCCCCCCCCCTTAGGGAAGGCCACGTCCACGCTGACCACGTCGGACCAGTAAAGTTTTTATACAGATCTTCTACTGTTGCTCTGAATGATTATACAGGTCTCAGCCGCCTGTTGTCTGGGATGACATTACACTTCCCAAGACACACCGCAATAAGGAGATCGACCTCTTAAGCACAAGGGTCGGCCTCTCACCGGTCTGCCATCTGCACTACCAGGCTCCCCCAAGGCTCAAGGTCTCACATCCATTACCACGCTCAAGGTTTTAAACCTCCCAACACGGTACACTTACAGGGGATGACAATAGGTTTGCCAATTACCTGACAGTTCTCGGGATGCCGGCCCGGAGGAAAGGTTTTAAACCTTCACTGCCTCCTCGGAGTGCTAGAGCTTTTACCCAGATCTCCAACTGCTGCCCGGTCGTGCCAGGTCCGGAGCCAATGCTCTCGTGAAATGGATTATACAGATTTCCACCTGTTGCCTGGTCGCGCCGAGGCTAGAGCCACTGCTCGGTTGGATAGATTATCCAGGTTCTCACCTGCCGCCTGGTCATACCGAGGCTTAGAGCCACTGCTCAAATGGATTATACAGATTTCCACCTGTTGCCTGGCTGTGCCGAGGCTAGAGCCACTGCTCTCTCGGATGGATTACCCAGGTTCTCACCTGCCGCCTGGTCTCGCCAAGGCTGGAGCCACCGCTCTTCCCGACGCTCCCCAACGCTCTCAGTCGCTAAGACCACTCGCGTCAGATTCCCATCCGCCCTCAGGTATGATCGTCACCTCAGCTCGCACTCCCGCTAACGCTATCGGTTCCGGCTCAAACTCGGGCGGGTCACTCTCAACAACAGCTGACTGGACTAAAACGCTCATCTCGCTCAGATCCTCCCTGACAAGCAGTTCAGACAGGAACGCATGCACCTCTTCATGTAGGGTCAGGTTGTGGAAAAGCTGTTTTAACAGTGCCGACGGAATCCCATACAAATTCTCTCGCGCTCCCATGCCCTTCGCAAACACACCTCCGGCTCTCATCGCGCGCCCTCCTTGCGCTACTTTCTCGTGCCTACCGTGCTGCCGGAAGAACTCGCAAGGCGTATCGGAATCGCACACTCGCAAGGGTGTGCGCAACGGAACGTTGGTCCAGATGTGCGTGGGCTTCCTGTATGCGGTCCCGTATTTGCAGTACGTGACGAGGTGCGGAGCTGGTAGATTGCTCATGCAGCGACGCGTGTGCAACCCGTGGGGCTCTCTTCCCCTCGGGTTCTCAATGAAGTATGCTTCGGGCCTCAAGTACCGGATGATCTCCAATGTCCTACGAACTCGCCTGTCCGCAGCACGCAAATCTCGGATGCCTACCGTCTTCGCTTGGCTGTACTCTGTGCAAGGTGGGCTAGCCCAGACTACGTCGAAGTGTCCTGGTCTGAACTGTCGGTAGTCCCATCGCATGATATCCTCGCAATGTGTGGGGCCCCACTTGGGCTGAATGTCTACGGCAACTACTTCGCTGTTGGGAAATTGCTTAGTGAACTGCCTCTCGACTGACCCGGTCCCACAAAACAATACGAGAATCTTAGACTGGCCGACTGGCTCCTTCTCAAGTGCTGCGGCTCCGTTGACTGGCGGCAGGGTGCTCTGAGCAGATACTCTCGCGAAAGTTCCTACTTCCTCATCAAACCTCTCCTCTGGCACCCATGGCATTGCTCCGTCTACCTTGAGCTCCTCCGATAGCGTGGTCCATACCGCTCCTGCGGACTCGTCGCGTCTCTTACGGACCCTAAGCTTCTCTCGCTCCACTCTCTTAGCCTCGATCCTCTCAAACTCCAACAACGCTCGGTTGGGAACACCGGGCCTGCCGGCTCCGTCCCACTCCAGATCCTCTCGGGTCTTCCACTCGTTCTCACTGCGGGGCATTCCTGTCCACTTGACCAGGTACTCTGTCCACTTCCTGCCCTGACGCTGGCGCGTGCGCGAACGCTCCACCCTCTCGACGTGGGTTTCCTTGCGCCCGCCGACGTCCAACGGAGGAGGGGGAATCTCCTTAGCTCTCTCAACGAAGCGGCTGCCCGACTCTACTGGCGAAAGCCGGTCCACGGTAAACACATCGTGCACTTTCCACTGCTTAGGCGTCTGCAACCTATAGGCCGACGGTGCGCCTCTATCGCTCGCGGGAAGGGCCATCTGCCTGTCGCTGTGAAAGACTTCCAGCACCCGAAGGGGCCCAAGGCGCTTCTTAAGCAATTTCTTGTGCAACCCGCGGTCGCCCGGCTGGGTGAGGTGCGTGGCATCCACCCAAACCTCATCGCCTACTGCGTAACTCCTGGACTTGTGACGCGCGTCGTACTGGGCGATCTGTGCTGCTGAGCTAAGAGCAGCTTCTCCCTAGCGAGCTGCAACTGGCGAACAAATTGGCGGGCTGTCTCGTGGGCTGTACCCTTTTTTACTGCTGCGCCCCTCCCCCCCTTAGCTCGGCCTCTCCGTGATGCAAGTGCTGCCTCCACGAAGAAGTCCAGCTGAGAGGCCGGAGCGTGACCATACGTCAGTTCAAAAGGGGTGAATCCCGTGACGGCGGAACGAGAGTCATTAATGGCGTACTCGACCGGGGTACACCATAAATCCCAATCGTGCTGGTTGGCGTCGACATACGCGCGCAACATGCGTTCGACCGTGTGGTTTGTGTGCTCTGCCTGCCCATCACCTTGTGGGTGGTACGGCGTGGTAGAGGCAACCTGGACTCCCATCAACCGATGTAGCTCGAGATGCATCTCATCCCTGAAGCGGGAGTCCCGATCACAGACGATCTTCATGGGAGCGCCGTGCAAACGCCACACTTGGTCGAAATACATGCGCGCGATCTGTGCAGCTGAGCTGTCAGCGTAAAGCATGGGGACTACGTGCACCATCTTGGACAACTTGTCCGTGAAGGTAGCAAACGCGTCGTACCCTCGCTCTGTGCGGGGCAGCCCAGTGACGAAGTCGATACTAACCACTTGCCACAGTCTTACTGGGACTTGCAGGGGGTTAAGCTGACCGTCTGGATACCCGTTGCGTGGCCGGGTCTGTTGGCACACAACGCAGGATTTGCACCAGTCGGTGACATCCTTGCTCATGCGTGGCCACCAAAAGCGACGGGATACCCTGTCCAGTGTCTTATCCCTTCCTGTGTGCCCTGCTGCTGGGGACTCGTGTGCTTCGCGCATCACCAGCTCTCTGAGGGGGGGATCCTGAGCTAGCACTAGCTGATACCGCCCTTCTGCCACTCGCCATATCATGTCGTCTACCATGCGAAATGTGTCTGTCCTCTGATGTGGGGCTGCGATCAGTTTTCCTTCAACGAGCTGAGGTACTGGCTGCGTTCGTATTCCGCTTGCAAGGCGCGGACGAACTCATCAGCCTTCAGTGGGCCTGATGCTGCCCTGGCCCTTGCTGCAACCCCTGTAGTGACTAAAGGCTCGTCGGGTTCTGCCTCACTGTCCTTTCGCGCAGGCGGCGCTCGGGGCTTTGCCCTGCTGGCTGCTGGGGCCCACACCAGAAGGACCGGCCAGCGCAGCGGGGGTCGACCTCCATCAGGGGACTCGAAGAGGTGGTTGGGACGACCTTTTTCGTCCTTCGTGTCAAAGACTTTGACCGGATGAAGCCCATACTTGGGGTGAATCAACCGCCTCCAGGGGGCGTCATAGTCTGGCAGAAGGAACATCGCCGAGGTGTTTTCCGGATCGGCGCGCCACTCAGCAAGGAAATGCCGAAGAATTCTTTCTATCAAGTCTGAATCCTTCGTGTAAGGGGGGTTGCACCAAACGTGTTTCCCGCGCCACTTTTCCTTCAAGCAGTCGGTCCAATAGGTGTCAACCTGCCGGTTAACGCCCATGGAGTCGCAACACGCGTCAACGTCAAACACCCCGTAGTGGGCCGCTATCTCCTCAAAGCGCTCCTTGATCAGCTTCCAGTCCTGGCGATCTACGACCTGGTCGTAGTGGGAGCTACTTTCTGGGGGCTTAACGGGCTCAGGTACCTTTCCGGCTGCCTTTGGATGACTCTGGGCCTCAGGGTGGGGGAACTTCGGGTGACTCTGGACTTCTGCGGTGGCCTGTTCCCTAGCTCGGTCTGCTCTGGTCATGACTGCTAGCGATTCGGCATCCCTCAAGGATTTCTCGCCTACTGCTAGGGTGGCAGCTGCGTCCAGCCAAAGGGCCGGCGACTCTACCCACGTGAGCCCATTCAGATGGGTGAGCTCACCAATGACCGGTGCTGGACTGGTGGGAGGGAAGGACTCGTCCTCGGAATCACTATACTCGAAGGTGGCGCCTAAGACAGATGTGGGATCCTCGTCCCCTTCACATCTCTTGCCTTTCGGCTCAGAGTACTCGGGTCCATCGGTGGTGCGATCCACTGCCCCGAGGACAGAGGTAGGATCCTCGTCCTCTTCGGACCCCTTGCCTGTCGGTGCGGAGTCTCTGGGCCCATCCGTGGCGCGATCCACAATCCCTTTTTCCTTCAACCCTTCTCTGGCTGACATTTCCTGATAGTCTGGTCGCCGGGACTGCGCGTCTGGTACTACTAAACAGCGCCCTGGCACGTGCTCCATCTGATGGACTCCTACCTCTACCAAGTCCTCGTACCAGCGAGCCTGACGTCGGCTGAGCTCCCTAGCTGGGGCGAAGAGCCACTGAAGGGGTTTATGGTCTCCCATGAGCTTAAATGATGTGAAAATCAGATAATGTCTCCAGGTGACCGTGGTGCAATGATGGATGGCACAAAGCTCCCGTTCCCCAGCGTGATAGTTCTGCTCTGCGCTGGAGAACTGCCGGCTTTCAAAGGCCAAGGGCTGTAAGCCTCGTCCCTGATCCTGCATGAGTACACCCCCTAGTGCTACTCCACTGGCATCTGTCTGTACAAAGAAGGGTCTGGAACCGTCTGCTGCACCCTTTTGATCGGGTAGGGCCAAGGCTGGGGAGGAGATCAAGGCAGTTTTTAGCTGTTTAAATGTTGCCTTTTCATTCTCGCCCCAGGTCCAGTCCACGCCGGATTTGGTGAGGCGGGTCAACGGGTACGCGATATCTGCGAAGTTCTGGATGTACCTCCGGTAGAAGCCACACATGCCCAGAAACTGTCGCACGTGTGTGACAGTTTCTAGGTCTGGCCAATCGCGTACCGACGCAACCTTATCCTGCTGTGGACGGCATCCATCCCGATCCACCACATGCCCTAGGAACCGGACTGATCGCTTGCACAATTTGACTTTCGACTTTTTGAGGTAGACGGAATTCTTTCGACATGCCTCCAGGACCTGGCGGAGGTGGTCGAGGTGTACCTCATGGGCGCTCTTACCCGGAACCTCAGCCGAGAAAATCATGATGTCATCTACAAATACTCTGCAAAAGGGTAGGTGCCCGAGGTACTGTTGAATCATCCTTTGCCAGGTACTTGGGGAGTTTGACAATCCCATAGGCATGACCAACCACTCGTACGCTCCAAAGTGCGTAGTCATTGCGGTTTTCTCCACGTCCTCTGCTTTCATAGGAACCTGCCAAAATCCCCAAAGGGCATCCATCGTAGAGAAGACTGTAGCCCCTTGTAGGTCATCTAAGAGACTCTGGACATCCGGGAGGGGGTACTTGTCCTTGACTGTGATCTCATTGATCTGTCTGTAGTCAATGACTAGACGCAACTCCTTGGGATTACTCGGCTTGGGGACCATCAGCACGGGGCAGCCCCACGGAGAGGCCGAGGGTCGTATGTACCCTTTGGCTAAGAGCTCATCTAGCTGTTGCCGGAGTTGCCGCAACTCCTCCTGCGACAACTTGTACCCTCGCCGGTGCAAGGCGTTCCCACTCCAATCTGGCCTGAGCCGGATGCCGGACTTGAATTCCCTTGACTGGACTGATTCCGGCAGCTCTGTGCAAATGACATCTGCGAACTCCTTTTCCAGGTCCCTAAGCTGCTGCCAGATTTCCGGCGCCACCGTCTCGTCTATCTCGTCCTCCGGCGGTTCCGGGGAGGCCTGAGCAGTCTGTGGGGCTGGCGGCGAGGTAGTACCTGGCGGGGCGGCCGGTACCGACGGGTCTGTGGTCTGCGGAGCTGGCGGCGGGGTAGTGTCTGGCGGCACGACTGGTGCCGAGGCTCGCGACTTCTGACTCTGAGGACTCGGGACAGTGGGGACTTTTGGTCCCGGCGGCTGCTCAGTGGAGGGGCCACTTTCAGCACCAGGCTGACCGACTGCTGCGACCTGGTCACGCCAACGCACTCGCTTACGCCGTGCTCGGGGTCGTCGCTCCGCGACCAGACCCCGGCCCTGCTGGAGCGCCGCGGCTGCCTGCGCGTGCCAGGTGGGTGGCTTCCCGGCCGCGTGATCCTCTATCGCCTGTCTACGCACCGCTGGCGGAAGCAACGCAAATGCTCCGTTCGCCTCCTGTTTGCTAGCGAAAAAGCTGAGAGGGTCAGGGTGATCCCCGGCCTCGTCGACCGTACTCGCAAATCCCTGTGGCCTAATATCCTCGACCACCGCCCCTACTTTCTGCAAATGACACGCTCCTTCCACGTCACTATAGCCGGACTCGGAACTGTCCGAGACCAACCCTCCCGGCCCCTCAGACTCCTCAGCTCCGTCCGGCACCGTTGCGCTGGGACGCACGCTGACTTCACTATCCTCGGACCCGGAGGAGGGTTCTGACGCTAGGCCTGCTACAACATCGTTGGGGGAATCTTCGTCGGAGTCTCCCCCCCCTTGTTGCAGGCCAACGCGCCAAAAGTCCCATCAGGGCCGAGGTAGACGACGAAAGCTTGCTCCTCTCTGTTTCGGAGGGTCCGCAGGTCCCGGCGAGCTCGACGTTGGCTCAAAAGGACTCCCTGTACCAGTGCCATTGCCGTGTCCTTGGACCGCCTGGGGTCCGGGGACCCCGGCGAACAGCCGGTGATGACGACCTCTTCCCTGCCCTTGGTGAACCGGACCGAACCCCAGTTCTTATAATCCAGTGTAACCGGGGAAAGGTTCGCCAGCCAAGGACCTCCCAGGATGACATCCACCTTGAGGTCGAGGGGCATTACCCGAAGCTCAACCTGCTGGCCGTAAGACCCCTTCGACGTCTCAGCAAGGAGCTTGGGCCTGATGCAGGAATTGGCATCATATGTGGTGCCATCAGCCACTCGAACCCGCATGGCTTGCTCGTGGCGCACCGGCTTGACGCCGGAGAGCTTCTGCAGTGTACTCTTTGCGATAATATTGGTGGATGCTCCCGAATCCACCAACACCTTGACTCTGACGCCCGCAATCCAGGCCCAAAACAGCAACAACGTCGGTGTGCGACTGTGCCTGTCAAAACTCCTCGGGCGCGCTCCCATCGAGGACACCGCTGCCAGGGACTCACACCAGCTCGGACTGATATCGCCGTCCTGCATTATGCAGTCCAGGCGGGTGACTGACGTCTCTGCGTCGGAGTCACAGTCCGGGAGGCAGTAAGTACATGCGTCCGCTAGCAGGCCGATGGCGACTGCTTTCTGGACTGCACTGCGCTCCGGGAAGTCTGGGGGGGACGCCGCGACTTGGACTGACGCTGCAGCCAGTTTAGCCGCTATGTGCTTTCTGACTTGCTCGTCCCGGTGCATCAGCTCATTGTCTTGCTGAAGTTCCCTATTCTCCCTTTCCAACTCCTCCTTTACGAAGGCGTGGAAGTCCGCACGGCGTTCTGTTGAGGTAGAAGCCGGGTCCCTACCCTCCAACTCGTACCTGCGCTGCAATCGAGAGGTTCGAAGCGCCTTGTCTTCAGGAGTCAGCCATGGTCTGCGTTTCGGGCCCAAAGCCTGGCGAGCCCTGCTTCGGGTCAACCACGGCCGACCGGGCTTTGAAGTTCTCTCTGGTGGTGAGAGTTCTTCTCCCTCGGCAGGCTTGGGCTTGGCAACGCGAACAAACCGTCCGAACTCCTGATCCAAGATGGCTTTGCGTCGGCGATTGAACTCGCGCACCCTGACGAGCCGCTTCAAGCGCTTATCTAACTCTTCTCGATTCAACTGGGGCTTACTAGTCGTGGGTCCAAGCTTCTGGCTCATCCGCCTTTGCCCTGCCCTCCAAAGCGCAAGGGACTTGACCGGCCGGACCTCCGACTCTTCCAGCTTTAGATACCTTTCTAGCGCCCTGATGGCGGAACGCAGGCGAGCACTTGGCTGCTGGGCCTGAAAGGCTTTCCTAACTCTGGGGGTAAACGCTGAGCTCTGAACTTCCAGTGCCCGCGAACTCTCGCAACATCCGACCCCTGGTTCTCCAGGTGCTGTTGGTAGACTGCCCGTGGCTCAACTGTGTGGCTCGACCGGTTTTTATCCCGGGTGTCCGCACCGGTGATCCAACAGAGCAGCTCCCACGGCTCCTCGGGACGCGGAACTGAGGCGGTTGCTCCTCGGGACGCGGAACTGAGGCGGTTGCCGGGGTTCTGGCGGACTTCCAGAAGTTTGCCTGCTCTCTTTGGACGCGCTGCTCGACCTGTTCCCGCTCAGGAGGCTCTGGGCTTCCCGTGCGGGTGGCGGCTAGCATGTCTAAACCTTCCTGCTCATACCTCTCGACTCGACTCTGGCTCTTGAGGTGGCGCCTGGCGCTGCCACTAAGGTGTCTCCCACACCTTTTCCACCTATCACGCAGCACCTGCATCGCTGTGGACGCCGGCGCGGGGCCCTTTTGTCCCCCTGACCCCGCAGTGACGGGGCCCGCGCCCTTTACTGCGGGGAGGACGCCCCGGGCTGGGGAGCGTCCTCCTGGACAAAATCCAAACCGATGGCAGCCAAAGCTTCCTCCACCGACTCGTCTCCTATCAACGCCAGGGTGTCCTCCAGGAGGCACTTGGCCCACTCCTTCGGGCGCTGGCTCGCCTGCGGACAGTCGCGGGCATAATGGTCCATGCTCTTGCACAGACGGCAGCCCTCGTACTCTGGGGAGCCGAGTCGTTGCCCTGTGGGTGTCGGAGCGCCAGCGGATGTCGCCATGGCTAGCAGCTCCTCCGTGACATCTACGTGGGCCAGCAGCTGGACCGAGCGGCTCGTCTTATCCTGGCTCTGCCGCAACTCCCGCTCAGCCTCTATGGCCCAAGTCAGGAGTTCGTGGCGGCCTTTACTGGCCGTCCGGCTCAGAGTCAGGACCGAAGCGCCTTTCCTCTCGGCTATAAGGAAGACCTTCCTCCTTATCTCCGGTATCAATCCTGTAAGGAATATCTCCAGCAGCTCCTCTTCCGGCACCGGAGAGGTGAGCTCGTGGGCAGCCAGCATGCTCACGATGTCGTGAGCAAGGTGCACCCCGTCCCAGAACTCGCGGACCGTGCGAGTCTGTCTGTCCTGACTTTGGCGCACGCGACGCAGGAACGGACCGATCGATGCCATTTCCCCCTTGTCGGGCATCACCAGCTGCGCCAAGGGGACCACTATGACGTCCAAGGTGAGGTTCTTACCTTCCCGAGCCTCCGTCAACACCGAAGAAAGCTCGCGGTACTCGGAGCTGAGTGCGCTGAAGCAGTGTCTGGCCACTTCTGACAGCAGGGAGTGGTCCGACAACACCTTCTCCTCACCCCCGCTCTCCAGACGCGCCATCCCCATGGCGTAGCGCACCGGCTCCAGTTCCCGAACCTCCCTGATCTGCCGAACAAATCGGAGGAGCCGACCAAAGACGTGGGACGACCCCTCCACCTCTGTGTGGTATTTGTCCACTGCCTTCTCCATGGCTCTGAGGGCCTCCTTGAGAGCGTGCTGCTCGTCCTTACGACTGTAATGGCTCCGGGGCTCCCTGTAACGAGAGGAAGACGAGAAGGTGAACTGGCTGTCGCCATCCCCGTCCTCGCCATCGCCGCCAGGGTCCTCGCCCGGACTCCCCGGGCCTCCCGGCCCTCCAGGGTCACCGCTCCCCGAGCCACCAGGACCACCATGACCGCCGGCACCGGGCATCTCCGAAAGCTCGTTTGGCTCCGAGTGCTCCAGTTGAGGGACCATCCCCCCCCCGTCTCCCGGTGTGTCTGCCGCCGTAGGAAGCGGAGGTGGCATCACAGCCGGAAAGTGGTCGAAAGCACCGGGCCACACGTCCGCGGCGCAAAACCCACACACCGGCAGGTACACCTTTTTCATGAACGCCACCACACTTCTCTTAGCGCTTGCCTGACACGCCCACATACGCCCCGGGCTCTCCTCGTGCCCGCACCCACAGCGAGCGCAGCTCTCTGCGACGGACGCCAAGGCCGTCGTGAGACTGTGAATCACCTGGGCCCCGAGGACCTTGTCCTCGTCCGAGATTCTTGCCTTCAGGCATTGCCTGATCTGGCTGGTAGGGTGCAAGCACCCGGCGACCTGACCAAGGGAGCGATACCTACGAGCGGCGTCGTAAAA